>JAODUD010000039.1:10184308-10207173 GCA_026784285.1 Stomatorhinus walkeri | reverse complement strand
AAGTGAAAGTTAAAATCCAGATGACAATTCACTTGCCATTTTTCCAGCAGGCTAATGCACATCACCCTGGTTAATTTGCAGGTGGGCTAAAGTAATTCTTATGTAATACTTTATACTGGGGGGGGGGAACTAATTTCCTCCGGGGGGACATTTGTGTAAAATCAGCCTAGAGGAATTATCACCTGGGGAATTATCATACCTGGGGATGGAGCCACTCTGCTAAGTCATACATGCTTGGCACAGGCTGGGTGCACTGAAGGACGAGCCCTTGCTCTCTGGGTGACGTCTGCCATGCAGCCCGAAAACGGTGTCAGGCATCACCAGCACCCATCTGTTTGGGTCTTCCCGCCGCGACCCAAACGACCCATTGAGCAGCATCTACAATCGGCTCATTTCAACAGGGTCGCCAAAGTCTACAATTGATTCAAAATGGTAATTACTCCAATCTGAGACTTGGATAATGACCTCGTTAGCATGCTCAGCCTCCTGGACTTCATAAAGCAGAGACGGACACCCCCACTCTGCTTGGTTAAATTTTATCTCTTTTCATTTCAAAGTATTTATGAGGTAGGCTCCAACCGAGGATTGAGTCAACCTTCATGTTCATCTTGTCAGACCCAAAGTCACGCACATCCGGTGAGATGCAGTTCTGGAGCATATACACACACACAAACGAACAAGAATATGATGGCAACCACGTCCTCTTCAAGCAGAGACACGTGGTAGGAGATCCAGGAGATACAGTCACTGTTGTGCCTCAATCAGGAGCCAGGTGTGACAGCATAGAGGAACAAGCTGAGAAGATCAGCGTTTGGTCTAAGCTTCAGGGAAACTGCTTGTGAGTCATGCTGCCAACAGGCTGCACCTCGCCTTTCCGCTTTGAGGAACTCATCTAGGAGTCACGCACGACACAAGCTTCCAAAGTAGTGACCGACACACCACAGAGAAAACAAATTCCTTGCAATCTCTACCCTCCAAAAAGGCACAGTCATTAGAGAAGGTCTTGCTGTCTCCACCCTAAGGCGCTGCCTTCCTTCTGAAAAGGCATAGTCATTAGAGAAGGTCTTGCGGTTTCCACCCTAAGGCTCCGCCCTCCTCCCAGAAAGGCTCAGTCATTAGCTCACATTCTCCATGAGGCTGAGCAACACCACATCATCAGATGCAACTGACCAGACACCTTACAAGATCCATACCCAACTGCCTTGAAAACATCTCCTCCATAACATAAACACTTCTTTCGTCTTTCAGCACTTCACACCCCTGAATCCGGCCCGGTCATATCCATGTCCTGTCCCCTTATCCAGGGTACAACAGAACTTGCTCTCTATTAAATAATCAGCCCAATGGAAGGGTGCTTCTCTGCCAGAGAAAAGGAGCCAAATTAACACTGGAACCAAGTGTTGGGCTGATGGATCTTCATGCCTCTCATTGGATTCCTTTTAAAATGTCATCCATCACCACCACCCAATAAAGAAGACTGCCTCACGGTTGTGCTGGGGGTGGGGGGCAGGCGTGGGCATCACCTTCAACTAGAGGCTATTTAGTTGGATGCCACTTTTAACTAATTGGACTTAGGTCACCTGCTCTTGGGCTGAGGAGCTCTGAGGCCAGCATTAGTAGAAGCGGCCTTGCCGAGTCAAGTAAAGGCTCTGCGCGGGACAGAGCTTCTTCACTGTGCTGCCAGGCCACCGGCGATACCCCCTAAGCATCAAATAAGGACTTTAGCTAATAAGGAAACCCCATGAGTGGCAAACTGCAAGAGCCCCCTCACAGCCAAGCATATGCTGTATGTAATGAGGCTTTGAAGCCTACTATGAGATTATTCTGTGCTGTCAATCATGGAGTTCTTATAACATGCCAAAGATGGCTTTAGCGGCTTGCCATTGGGCTAAGCCCGGCACTTAAGGACAATACATAGTAATCCCATCCATGTCTCCAACAGCTAATTACTATGTTAAAAATGTAAAAACACACACACACACACACAACTATTCGAAATAAGTATTTGTAAGTTAACTAGTGAGCTGACCTTGGGCTATAACAGCTGCCACTTATCTGGGGAGGCTTTCTACATGCTTCTTGAGTGCTTCAGTGGCAATTTTTGCCCATTCATCCAGAAGAGCATTTGTGAGCTCAGACACTGATGTTGGACGTGAAGGTCTGGCTCACATTCTCCATTCGAGTTCATCCCAAAGCTGTTTGATGGGGTTGAGGTCAGGGCTCTGTGTGGGAGAGTAAAGTTCTTCCGCACAAAACTCGTCCACCTATGTCGTTATGAACCTTGCTTTGTGCACTGGGGCACAGTCATGCTGAAACAGAAAAGGGCCGCCTTCCCCAACTTGTACCCACAAAGTTGGAAGTATAGAATAGTCCAAAATGTCTTGGTATACTGTTCCCTTCACTGGAACAAAGAGACCCAGCCCATCCCCTGGAAAACAACCCTTTTTCATTATCCCGCCTCCACCAAACTTCACAGTTAATGGTAAATGGACTGCAATTGGCACAATGCAGTCGGGTAGGTAACGTTCTCCTGACAACTGGCAAACCCAGACTCATGTACTAGGCTGCCAGACAGAGAAGTGTGATTCGTCGTTCCACAGAACATGTTTCCATGGCTCCAGAGTCCAGTGGCGGTATTTTATACCACAGGACCTGAAGCTTGGCATTGCGCTTGGTGATATGCAGCTTGGCTGCAGCTGCTTGGCTATGGAAGCCCATTCCATGGAGCTCCCGGCGCACGGTTGTTGTGCTGAGGTTAATGCCAGAGGAAGCTTGGAAGTGCAGATGCTGAGCTTTACGTACCATGCACCTCACCACTCAGCCACCCCGCTCAGTTACTTTATGTGATCCGGCACTTTGTAGCCGAGTTTCAGTTGTTCCTAAACACTTCCATTTTGCAATAATACCACTTACAGCTGACTGTGTAATATCTAGCAGGGAAGAAATTTCACGAACCTACTTATTGCAAAGATGGCATCCTATGATAGTACTGTGCTTAATTTCACTGAACTCTGCAGATTAACTCTTTCTTTCAGAAATGTTTGTAAACCTGACTACATGAATAGGTACTTTATTTTATACACAGTGGCAATAGGTCTGAATGAAACACCTGAATTCAGTGACAGCTGTGTCCCAGTACTTTTGTTCATATACTGCATGTGAACCTACAGCTGTACAGAGGGGCAAATTCAAGAGTGAGTCACATGACATGGGCCAATGCAGAAAGGTTACTGCAGCGCCGTCTGGATCAGCCAATGGCATGAAACGGGCACTGCAGTCACACTGGCCTCCCTCCGACCCAGTGGCGAGGCGCTGGGTTTTTTCGAGGTCACGCGTCGGGGGAGTGAGACACAGATGGCCCGTTCCGTCGGTGGTCCAAAAGGACGGAAGAGGCACTGGCAGGAGAGCGTGAGCCGCGGTTCAGAAGGCTTGGCTGCAGCCGGACCCGCGGACTGTTTATCTGGGCAAGTGGACAGACGGCTCCTCAGTGTTCCTCAAATCTGGACACTGGGAGTCTTACGAGAGCGAGCCTCGGGGTGTCCGAAAGGATGAGGCCGGTGCAGAAAGGGAGTGCTGGGAGGGGGCACTAGGGTTCAGGGGACACTTCCCAGAGAGAGACACACTGATTAGATCCTCTATTCCAGGGGGGGGGAGTGCACCTTTTTTAGGAACAGTAAAAACTGCATAAATTTTATTATTAATTATAATTATTTTTAATATATCGCTGTCCTAAGGGTCAAACCCTCATGAAAGAGGTGCACTGCATGGGACAGCCAAACTTTACCAAGGACAGATGTGTTTGTTTAACCATTGGAAGCCTCTCGTGGTTTACAGAAATCCTCCCAACTCAAACCAATGCCAGTCAGGTGCTTAGATGAACAGGAACAATTGCTGGTTTTGCTTGAGTCTGGACTATTCCCCACATCACATCATTCCTCGCGTGCGTCTCTCAGGCCATGGCGAGGATCCTGAAGGCCAGATCACTGAGTGGAGCTGGAAGGAGAACCATTCAGTTTACATAAAAAATGTATTAAAAAGTGAAAATATTTTGCTCTTAGCTGAAGAGGATGACAAGAAGATCCAGGTCTTACTTCCTTGTGCAAGAGATTCAGATAAGAGCAACTCAGATCTCATTCCAGGTCAAGGTGCAACAGAGACGCAAGAATCGAACAATCAAAATCCTGATTGGAGCACATCTGTTACCAAGGAAACCCTTGAGAGTTGTCTCCTTCATGGCCCTCACACAGATTGAGTCTGAAATGGGATACTTGTTTGCTACGTAGTGACCGCTTCCTACTCAAAGGCCATGGGCAGCGTTGGTCAATGAAGGGATTTAAATTCCAGATGGAAGAGGCCTTGTAAGCTGAACACCCAGGACTTTGGCCCAGATGATCGGGAGAATGAGGTGGAGTGTGGGGCAGGGAGAAGGCCGTGGAAAGCCCAGCACATGTGCACCCAGCAGTATGTTAACCCTGGACCTTAACGACCTACCCAGAGCCAGAGCTACACAGGAGGCAGCTGTCAGAGAGGCAGAGGGCAGCCGCTAACTCGCACTCTCCGCGGACTTGCTCTGGAGGAACGTCGCTACATTATTCATTAGATTAGCAGGCAGCGTTTTCCAAGGGCACCTACATGACCCAGTTCCAGCGAAGCGCTCTGCTTGTTGGCGCAGCGGCACTCGGCTGAAGATGTGATCCGGCCGCAGTCCGGTCAGGAGCCCCGGCTCTTCAATCACGGTTCTGCGGAGGCGCCATGGTGGGGAGTTGGGGGTCGGGAAGTTTGCCGTAACGGGTGAACGTAAGGAGGAACAAACTTCGGTTAGACAGGCCATCCAGGTAGTTGGTCAAAGAGCACATGCTGTTACTGTCTGTGCCACCTCCCCAGAATGTTGGAGAAAGAGGAGTGCAGGAGGAGAGCGATGGAGAGGGGCGGGACTTGTTTGTGATTCACCAGCATTCCGGATTGTATCAAAACACAGAGGGACTTGAGGATAGAAAATGAGTAACATGGGTAATATGATTTGTGCCTTCAATTCCAAGCCAGTTTCCCCTCCATTTGAACACGCTGCCTGGGGGCGTATTCCACCGAGCTGAAGAATGTGACACCATTAAGGCAAGCAGCCCCTCCCCCCACAAAACACCCCACTATGTGCAAACTCACTCCATTGCCCAGTGGGCAAATAAGCAATCAAAATTTGGCACTTAGCCCTGTGAGTGTAAATACAATGACCCTCCTTTGATCCGAATCAGCTCTCGAGATCAAGCCCGTTGGGGAGGAGCCCTAAGTGCTACGCAGGGCTGCGGAGGCTAGAGGGTGATGCCAGATTTCCTCATGGCCTGAAACTGCTGCGTCCATTAGACGATGCAGCTAAATCACCATCATGGGATCAGCTCAGTTAAACTGGCCTGTAGGGGATGGGGGAGGGGGCGGGGGGTTCCAGACTGTGGCCCAGGGATTATTCAGTTTTGATCCAGTTCAGCTCTAAATTAATTAACCCTGATTGACTGAATTAATCCTCAGATCCCAGCCAGATAAATGATAGTTTAACTAACACCAGTATTAACATTCACTTTGTTTTAAAATAAATTTATAGGGCAGAAATGCATTGCGATGCCATAAACATGGATCCAAAAATGTACGTGTATATGATTTCATCACATTGGGAAGAATAAGATGCAAATAATCAATGAATCATCAACCACTCCTAGTTGCTAAATAATCAACATAATGCCTCAATTTTGCTAAGAATCAAACAATGGGAGAACAGGCCAAATGCAGTTGTTACAGACCTTTCAGGTCCTGTTCATAGGTAGAACTCCACAAGCGAGATCAGTGTAACAAGCCTGAAGAATGATATGAAGTCCTGCGCTGATATGTTGCACTTAAATTGTGTAAAATCATTCAGCCGTCAGCTAATCACGGCTAATTAATTAGAAGCTCGGTAGGCACTAAAAGCCAACATCCTCCCCGCCGTCCTGAAAATTGCCCGGCCGTGCTCCTTGCGGACCTTGAGGGCTGTGAATGTGAACCCGCGGTGTGATACAGCACAATTCCCCTGGAATGAGAATCCCACTGTAAGAATGGTGAGGAATGCCCAAAAAGGGCAAAGGAAATTAGGAGACCAATTAGGTACCCCGTTCCTTCTCTTCCCTGTGTTCCCTGCTCGCCCTTTCATATTGCTATGCAGGGCTGTTAGGACAGGCCAAATGTCATCGTCTGTTATCTGAAATCTTTTAACTGCTCTTAAGGGATTCCCTCCTAGGTCTATGAGGCATCTCAGCCTTTAAGTACAGCGATGGTCTCTGCCTGTAGCCAAAAAAACGACAGGGACCACGGCACAGGCTACAGGCAACAGACCTTTGCGATTCACAGTCTCAAGGCCACAAACGAGAATGCCAAACGAAGCCATTTTTTATATAGATACCCACAAGCACATTACCGCAGTAACATGATGCGGCTCAGAAAGGTGGGCAACACCTCAAACATGCCTCATGAAGTCTCAGACAACGGCTTTGCCGTCTTCCCTGAATGCAGAGATCATAACAATGGTCTGATGTCTCAGGGTCCGGCATTTTAGCGATCTCAGTCCCACGTAAAGGTCGCCTGGCTTAATGGGCACCAAGAGTCAATTAAAGAACTGAATTATTATTTTACACTTAAACACTTTGCCTATTCATGGCTATTTTTAGGAAAGTAGAGTATATTACCATGATTCTGACAATAAGCTTCCATTCTGAACTGTACTATTTTGGTGTGACTCGAGCCCCAATACTGTGTATATGGAGGATAAAATCTATCAAACTCCCCCTGTTTATATCTCATAACTTGCTGGATCGCAGATGGGGTCACAGTGCCATTACGTTGCATCTGATGTTATGGGAATGGTGTCGTGTAATACGCTGAGTCCTCATAAGGAGGGAAGCTTTCATTTTTAAAGACACCGTAAACAAAGGCAGATGCCAACCGCTAGCGCGCAAGCGACGGCGGGAAAGTAGTAAGCGGCGGTAAGAGGCGGTAAGCAGCGGCTCTCCTGCCAGCTCGGGGCCTTGCTGTCTGTCACGGCGCGGAAAAAGCAGAAGGGCTGTCAGCAAAGGAGCCCGATGGCGGGATGGCTTGGCGGGGGGCATCGAGGGGGCACGTTCTTCACTCAGGTACAGCAGGAGCAGGGACAGACGGCGAGAGGCCTGAAGGACAAACAGGAGAAGCAGCAGGCCCGAGATGACAAGCACCTCAGGCAGGTCTCAGGGAAAGTCTCCGGGGCCCTGCTGTCTCTCTCTCGGGCCCCGGGGCAAGTGCGGTCCATGTGGTCCGACGACGAAGTTACTCTGACGTAGACCTCATTCCAGGAGCCTCTCACAAAGCTGGTCTGCTTCTGCCAAACGAGCAGATCTGTAGATACCCCCGGCTCCTTCCTGCTTACTGCCCACTTATGGCCATTAATGGAAGGTGAAGAATGGATTTTGATATTTTGGTATTTGATATTTGGTTCTCAGCATGCTTACATTGGGGGGGGGGCTTCTACCTTTGATGTAGCACAGCAGAGACAGCCACCCTCAACTCCAGCTTCTGTCCAGCAGATCTCACGTGGCTTACACTGCAGGGATAAGCCATCCCAACTGGGGGGGCTACAGTGTGCCGCTGTGATTTTCTTACGTTTTCCCTTGGAGATTGGGAAGGTGAGACAGGAAAGACTGGGCATGGCCATGTTCAGCTTTGCCCCACAAGGAGGCAGCCTCTCAAACGGGCCCCTCTGCTAAACACAACAGGGCAAATAATCCCCTCTAAAGCAAAAAGGAGTCAGCACTTTCCAGAAGCCCGGGACGCCTGTACTGCCAATGTCGTCGAGAGGTGAACCGTGTCTGGACGGGACCAGAACAACAGCGTCCGCAGGTCCGTCTGACCACTCAGGTGGTGTCAGTGTCTGGAGATCGAGGGCACAGCTGCCAACGCCGCGGGGGCCGGATCGGTGAGGCACAACGCACTTTCCAGCTGAAGCGTTTCAGGGTCAGAAGATGGCATGAGCTCGGCCAGCAGCGACGGCGACGTCTCCGGCTGACCCTAGCCTTTACCGTGCCTGCCTCGGCAGTGAGAGCCGCCGTGACTTCCGAATCCAGCACGCGGAGGGTTCCGGGAAGAGTTACAGGGATTAAACAAAGCCTCTCAGATCAGCTAATCCCAGAAAAAGAAGTTCCTCGCAGCCGCGATTCCCCCAGACCCTGCTGACAATCACCTCATTGACGACATGGAACCCGGAGACGCAGCGGCAAGCGCACACAGTGTGCCGCCCATTGTCCACACACAATAGCCTTTTCAGTTCCCTGCTTTCTCTCCAGCGTATTCAATCGCGCTTCTGCGTCAATTATACGCTTCTAAAGTTAACCAACATGGAGTGTCAGGAGGCAAATATCAATACAAATAATAAGAAACGAAAGTGTCTGAGGGCCCGGAGGCCCGGTGCTGGGATGCCACCGCAAGGCGGCGTCTATCACGAGGCGCCAGACGGCGGAGGAGCGGAGATGCCACCTCGATGATGGGCGGCAAATTACCTTTAATCTCCCAAAATGACTGGGACCCGCATTAGTGAGCGTAAAACAACTGGAGACAAATTACATGCCAATTCAAAAAGACTCCATTGGCATCCTGCACAACAGCAGACATTTAACTGTTGGTCACACGGACCCTGCAGACTGTGAAAGCCTACTGAAGACCTACTCTTATGTAGTGGGCACATATGCACTGTATATGGCGGTAGGCTGGATATGTATTTTTGCATCAAACCTTTCTGTCTTCTTCACAGGTCTCGCAATGGGTCACCAAGGGACTGGTGATTGCAACAGACATTTATTTCATAAGGCTGAGGAAGTGTTTTCTGGAGACAATGTGTCTTATCTCCATACCAGTGAAAGAATTAATGAAAGGGCGAATTGGGAATTGCACCCTGATGGAAGGACAGATGTCTGTGCCCTCTGACGACCTTGGTTCTCACTCTGAAGACGGTGTCCGCCATACACCCAAAGACAGCCCACGAATTTGAGCCATGGCGATTCATCGTTGTGACTGTGCCAGGCTTCATCTTTGCACGTGATGACATCACTTCCTGTAAGCCTTATGAGCTGCTGCCGAGACCAAAATATAAAGACATGGCTGTAGCTTTAGACCTTCAGTCTGTGCTTCTGCTGGAGAAACATCCAATGCGAGATAAAGGAGGAAGAAGCTGTTTGCAGCGGTCATCACTGAGCCCACTATACTGAGCCTTGTAAAGGGATTTTGAATTTTTCATAAGCGCAAAGTGTATTAGACTTCCCATATTTGATGGTGACCTTTACATGGATGTCTGTTGGGTGTTCTTAGAGACACAGTTGTCAGGTTCAAAGTTTCTGGCTGAAACCCAACTGCCCACCATGTTAACGCCCCGGCAGTGTCAGTGCTGTCGCTCGCCAGGCAGCTTGCACACCTAAGCCACTCCAGGGAACCCCCCCCCCCCCACCCCACCCCACCCCACAATTGGAGGCAGCAGGAACTGAAGATCCAACTGATGTCTGCTTTCAACAGCAAGTGACCTTTAAGCCAAAATAAAGTTTTTTAAAAAATGATGACCGAGGATGAGTTCAATCTTCACCCTCCGCCATGACTAAAGCCACTTAAGTGTGAAGGAGTTGCCGACTGCCACCCCGCCCAGCCCCATAGAGGTCACATTCGTCGGCATGGAAAACAAAACAGGCATTATGTCACCACATTTCCATCCATGACTCTTGTGCCCGCACAGCCTGCTACCTGGGGATAGGATGCGAGTATGGGGGGGATGGGGGGGTTACTGCCAGCCAAATCAGGCGGGAAAGTCCCATTGCTATCCGGGTATGAAGTCCCAGTGTGGGGTTGCACAGGGATAGACAGGCGGCGGATTTACAGTGTTGAGTAAGAACTGCGGAATCCTATCAGGTCAATCCCTCTGGATCCCTGGGAATCCTCTCAACACGCGGGATCCGACCTAACGGGCCCAAACATTCCCACCCCATGTGCGCCAGGCTGCTTGACCCATCTGCCGGCGACACAGCGACCTCTCGCTTCAGCGTGTGCTCGTCTTTCATCTGCCGGCTCCTCGGGGCCTGTGCCAGCCAGCTCTGCCGGAAGGGGTGACATCATCGCCCAGAAAGAGGAGGCACCCCTCGAACGGCGAATGAACCAACCTGTCTTCCACATGGATAATCCAGCGCCCAGCATGGTGCTTAAGCTGCTGAACCTATGAGATCAAAGCCAAGGAAGAAGCATGGGTCACCCATGGGGAAAGGGTACCTTAATTATTTATAGGTATACTGAATATGTAAGTTAACTAAAAACTGGGATGAAAAAACAAAAGGAAACAATCTCCCTGCCATGCGCCCACACCTTCTGGGATGGATGGATGGATATACAAATCAAGCTTTAAATGCATTATAAACCCAGTTCCGGGAATCTAACCTGAGTCATAAATACTCAGATCAGTAAAACCCCAAAAACATAAGCAGGATGTGTCCCCTAATCAAATTACAAGTCAAGACATGTCACTTTGGAGAGGGGAGACAAGCTGATCTGCTGTCTCAGGTCTGAGCGACGCCGCTCCTCGCTCGGGTCAGTCCTCGCAGCGCTGAGCTCTGTCATTTTTGTGTCCCACCAACAGTACCAGTAAAGCCTCACAGCCTGGCATATACCTACCTCTGCTCCTGCACCCCAGCAGGTTATTTTTCAAACTGGAAAAAAGAAAAATAAAAAAACAGAAAAAAGGCCAAAGATCCCAACGTCCCAAGAGCAGACATGATGTCTATATTGGGCCGCTGCTGGTTTTGTTTGTTTCACAGCTGCAACAGAGCCGGTATTTGTTACAGCAAGTCGTGTATCTGTAATGATTCACGCAATCCGCAATCCTGCTCGGCAATCCGGTTGCTTTCCCAGCTCTTATCTGCTCTGAACAATCCCACTCCCCTGTCTCACCAGGATCCGCAGGCTCCACTCATTCCTCCTTCCTGCTTTTTCCCCTGGAAACATTCCTGGAAATGGGAATCCCAGCGGGGACTAGTGACCCCACACCGTGCCTGAAGGACAGGCATGGAAAGACGTAGGGAACCAAGGGAAGGTGATGGAGGGTTAGGGGTATTAGTGCAGAGAAAAATTACATTCTGGGCAGGTGGCTACCACTTACTGTTTATTTGCGCATCGCCCCTGAACTTCATGGGCGGGGCGCAAGGCAAAGCCAGTTAAACCCCGCCGTCCGCCGGGGTCAACTACTAAAATGGCTGAGGCCAAACTCGTCCATTTCCCCGACGTCCACACATGTCCTGGGAGTGATTTCACCTGGGCTGGCCTCTCGGTACCCGCCTCACTCACACATTCTCAGATTTAATTATCGTCGGTGTGCCACACTTTCAGGAACAAATGCGTTCTCCATTGAGTAGGCCGCGAGCTACGTGAATTAATAACAACAACAAGCGTTACAACAAAAAAAAAACACTATAAAGGAACACAACAAAGACTTGCTTCATTCTCGTCTTCGAGAAGAATAAACCGTTGTCATTCAACTGTTGTTCTGGATGCCAGGTGAAACAAATGGATCTTTTTTTCCCATTTTAAAACCTCAGGAAATTAAAAGTTGAAGAGAGTTTGCCCTCTGAGTGAAGTAAAAATTGTAAAATGAGTGTAAATGGTGGGGAATTTAAACGGTAATGTTTAACTTAGAAACTTAGCCCGTGCAGTGCAGCGCAGCCCTCCTCCGAGCATGCTCCATGTTTTTCTGTTTCCTTGATGCAGTGACATACCCTGTGGCCCCCCCCCCGTGCCCTGAGGCGCACACTTGTACAGCAGCCTGGCCCCCAGCCGGCTGATAGATGCTCTCCGAGGCCCTGCCTGTCTTCAGCTCCAGGTTCACTGGCATATCCCTTCACCAAACAGGGCCATGTCCAGAATACAAGTTCACAGTGGTGTGTGTGTGTGTGCGTGTGTGTGTATCAGGCGGCATGTCTAACACTCGATCTGCACACCTCCCCACTGGCCATTCTGGACCCCGCAGATCTCTCCTCTACGACCCGTTGCCTTGATGCATCCTGTGAGAGGGCATGCCCGGCTGTCCGCGGCCCCCACGAATCCCCAGTCCGATACGGTGCCCTGCGGCAAAACAGGGCATCGGCGACTTCCAGACTCTCAGCTGTGAGAGAGGAAAACCAGGGGCTGAGGCAGAGGCCCAATCAGCACCGAGGTCTGCGTGCGGCACCAGCACTCACATGCCACAGAAATGCGCCGCTTAACAAACGCAAGTGTTGGCAGCCTTACTGAGATGCCATCCTGATGGGGGGGGGGGGGTCAATGGATATGCTTGTGGTTCACTAATGTTGAAATTATTGAGAGAATAACATATAATACAAGAATATATGGGGAGGGGGTGTTAGTAAAATATTGGTTAAATTTGCTCTCTCTCTGCTGGGGGTGCAGACAATACATTTTGGTGGGCAGTGCCTACTCCTGCCAACTCACAGTTACACACCTGGTCGGTGTGAATTTTTAAGAATCTGTATACTTTTATTTCATTACATGAAACAAAAAGATTTTCCTGAAGTAAACAGACCTGCAACTCTAACACAACTTGTAAGCAAAATAAAGAATTTATAATATAAAAGGCTGCTTAGCATATGGATGTCAGAGCTCGTGCTTTTGTTCATCATAATGAGAATAAGCAGCACCTATGTTTTGTGGTTCCGCATTTACAGCTGAATGCTCCTTATGAAGTCCGCTTCCTTCCCGCTAGCTTGTTAAAGCTGAAATATCTCACGATGCAATTCAGATACGAATCCGGTTAACCTTTTGAAGACCACAATAAAATATTTAAGGAGCGTAATAGGTTTCCTGAGAGGGCTGAACTGAAACTGTATCTGATACACAAGACCATCTCATTGACACGGGGCCTAACTTTATGAACTGGATCTGTAAATATGGTTCTGATATTCAGATACCCATATACCTTACAAGGGTGGGACAAGCCAGGAATACGACCTGGAAGGGATGCCAGTCCATGGCTAGACACACAGGACAACTTAGAGACACCAAATTCTAACTAAATTTGTGTGTTTCTGGACTGACTGGGAGGGCATGTAAACCCAACATGCAGAACAGAGGAAGCTCTAGGTACACCAGGAACAATTCACAATAACCCCACTCTACTACTATATATATTCGTATATACAGTCCCACCAACAGATAATTAAGGCAACAGCACCGGTAGAGCGGAGGACGCACATCTCCACCCCAACTCTGCTTCTTATGTTTTATACTTTGTTTTTTTCTTATTTGGCGTTTTAATCAGAATCTAAGCAGTAGGTTCGTACATGTGACAAACCCGAAATAAACTTGAAACTTGTATCCGGGCGCCCGTCGCTCACATGTGGATTTGGAGTAATTCACCAGGCAGTATCGAAAGCCGCTTGATCAGCAAAAGTTCGTTCTTTTTCGCGCTGCCGGGAAGGAGGATCCTGTTAGTATAATTAACCATAAGATTATAAAACGCTTTCCGGCCCGTATCTGCTGAATATATCCAGCAGGTTTCTCCCTCTTCTCCAGTCAAGAGAAACTAGCCGTCGTGAAACGCGCCTGAAACTTGATCAAAATCTACATCGCGGCTCTCCCTTGCCATTTACAAGGCGCGTACTGCCAGCCTGATAATGGCAAGACTGGCTTCACACGAACACGATGCGGGAGGCCAATCCTGGATACAGTTGTAACAATACTTAAGAAGAAACAGACACCCTCACATAGCAGTTACATAATATCAGCATCCTGTCCAAGCGTTTTGGAGTCGGTGCGGTGCTATCTATGTCTCACACACCTCATCGGATAATGCACAACGTATAAGTTGTCTGCCAAACTGTCTGCTCCACCCAAACGGCGCCGACGGGCACCTATATGACATGTTTCGTGGATCTCAGCGATGTATATCTCTATTGGTGACGGATGCAGATCTGACATCTTCAAGGAAAGTACAAACACAGGTGCGATAAAGTAATCTGTCCTTAAATCGTGAATGTAGCATATTTTAGACTTGCCGGACTCTAGTGTATTAATGGAAACTAGAGCTGAAAAATGTCCCTTTGATCCGGAGGAAATGCCAGCCTATTAAAACCGTTGGGCACCCTGTCGAAATGCCCTAATCTCACGCACTGCAAGCGCAGAACCCCGCAGCTCCCATCCGCCGTTTGACATGCAGGGTAGTGCAGCATAAACATCAACACGGCGACTGAAAACGTGACAAAAAAATCCGAGTATCCCATCCATACCTTAATCACGGCCGAATCCTTTATCTGCCCGTTTTTAAAGTCCTTTAAAAACACTTAATTATTTAATATTCGTTATCACGGCGTAACGTAAGGGAGTCTCTTTTTTTTTTTTAAAAAAAGGAACTCCCTGCCCAGGTTGCCATAAATCCGTCAAACATGCCAGCAGTCGGGTCGTGGGCTCTCCCGATCTGTGCATGGACGCATCGGCATATGCAAACTACAGCGCATTAATAAACCTTTCGGTGTTCGACACAAAAAGAAAGGAAAGCAATCCTCCCGTACCCACATATCGACCGCTCTTAATTTTAGTGCATTTTGTGTCTTTACTCATAGCAGTGTTCCCCAGTATTTATAACGGGCAAAGTCGCTGCTTCTTTCATATCCGTTACGCAAAATCTGATGCACGAGCCCACAAGGCGTGTTAAAGTATACGGGTTAATAATGCCGATTCCATGCCTTTTAAAGCAGAAAATGTCAATTAAGACTACACGCAATCCTGACGGGATCGGAGATCCGAGCCCACTCTGACCGCTATTTTGTCATCGTGATCTCCACGGCGTTTAAGGCAACAGGCCGGGAAGGGAGAGAGGTCGCTGGAGGTGCAGGAATAAATACTAATGCGTTTCTTACGTACGGAGGAGCAGGAGAGAAAAGGCACCTACCTTCACTCCGCACACTGGAGTTCCTGTAGATCCTCAGTGTCTGACTCGATCTTCCCAGACGCTTTGTTAATATTGTATAGAATGTAGCGAAAAGCTGAGGCGGAAACAGGAACCAGGAAGGCTGTAACCTGAATAATCACTGCTGACTGTAGCTGCCGAGGAGGCTCATTTTGATACCGAGCTGCAGCGCGCACCCTAGCGTCGAAGCGCAGAACAGCGGTCGCTTTGATGCGCGGCTCTGTGGCACCCGACCGGCGTCTCGTACCCGTCGCTCGGACAAGCATCCGGCACCCCGCGGCGCGTCCCAGTTTCGCAAAAAAGATTAGAAAATAGATCTATTAAGAACACAATACAGACGCGAATCTGCCGAGACTGCAGTGTACCAAGTCCTCTGTTTTGTCATCACACGGCTATTCATACAAAACCAACCGACCGCTTCATCTGTATTTATAATCTACTCCTATTTATGGTACCACGAGAAGTAGTTTGCCACGTTTTATAAAGAAGAGCCCTGAAAACTGCAAAATGATGTTTCCAAAGGAAACAGACATGCTATTGACTTGTTCTAAGTTAGTGGTATCTCAACAATTTCCCACGCAGAATTGCAAACAGCTTCACCTAAAGTGTAATTTTGTATTACTTTATGTATGTATTCAAATCTCTTACTCCTTACAGCACATCTAGGTCTTTCATTCTTTGTTTTCAAATGCGAACTCAAATCTCTGGCTGCTTGATTGTAAAAGCACATAAAGATCTATCATTTATCGCTTTCAGATGCACAAATTAACAGATTTCTCACTCTCGATTTTAAAAGCACGCCCATGTCTCCATGAATATAGCACTTGCTCCCCAGGCACACGATATGAAGGTGAATATGTTGGACCAAAGCAATTAGTGGGGAATAATGAACGAATGTCAGCTGGGGAGTTTGACATTGTTTCACAAGGGCTCCTCTTGATGGGTTTAATGACACGTGCATGGAAGACAAAACAACATAAGCCAGACAATCACCATTCATAACTAATTAAAGAACAACCAAGAGCACAGATATACAATACAGACACGCCCGTTCTCCATTACACATTTCAGGTGGCCAATCACTTATCATTAATCATAATCCTATTTAAAACCTTCCCACCTATCATTTTTCTAGAATAATTGCCCTACCTCCTGTTACATCTTTCCCTCTGTCACGCACCGTCCTCTTCGCAGCCTGAGAGAACATATACTTTCCTACCTAATCCACCCACTTTCACATGGTACAGCACGTTTTCCGTGAAATTGACTTTTAAGGGGCTGCTGTGACAGCGCCCCCTAGTGTCACGCGTGTGAACATTTACAGGTGGTGAAGCTACGGCAAGCGCTACATGAATTATTAGGGTAGAGTGGGGATGGTTGCAGCATTGCTTATTCCTAAAATCGGGAATCAGCTATAGTGATGATGTTCATACTGCACGTCCTCAATTAGTTCCTCCTCCTTCCTGGAAGAAGGCTACCACATATAACCATTCCTTCTGCAAAAAATACTTTTCAATGTAATTTTTTTTGTCATACTGTCTAAACTGTTCACGTGAAGCCTTGTAAAGTCATATCATTTTAATCAGTGTTTGCTTAGCTTCTGACAGTCATAGCTAGCATGTGTCAAAGCTATTGTGTCAAGCTAGTATAGCAAGTTTTATCATGGCTGTCAGTGTAGGGACAGTTGCAACATGTCGTTGCACTGATGGAGGAGCCATTAATTCATGCGCCAACTGTGAGTCTGATGTGGACTCATTCCCTTCTCTTATCCTCACCTAGGCACACACATAAGCTGCATTACATGCATGCACACACACAAGCTGCATTACATGCATGCACACACACACATAAGCTGCATTACATGTGTGCACACACACATAAGCTGCATTACATGTGTGCACACACACATAAGCTGCATTACATGCATGCACACACACATAAGCTGCATTACATGCACGCACACACACACATAAGCTGCATTACATGTGTGCACACACACATAAGCTGCATTACATGCGTGCACACACACATAGGCTGCATTACATGTGTGCACACACACATAAGCTGCATTACATGCATGCACACACACATAAGCTGCATTACATGTGTGCACACACACATAAGCTGCATTACATGCATGCACACACACATAAGCTGCATTAGATGTGTGCACACACACATAAGCTGCATTAGATGTGTGCACACACACATAAGCTGCATTACATGTGTGCACACACACACATAAGCTGCATTACATGCAACCACACACACATAAGCTGCATTACATGTGTGCACACACACATAAGCTGCATTACATGCATGCACACACTCGCATAAGCTGCATTACATGTGTGCACACACACATAAGCTGCATTACATGTGTGCACACACAGAAAAGCTACATTACATGCATGCACACACATAAGCTGCATTACATGTGTGCACACACATAAGTTGCATTATATACATGCACACACACAAATATGCACACACACCTAAGCTGCATTATATGCACACACAGATACACATACATACACACACAGACACACACACTAAGTTCAGTAAACTTTCACAATACTTCATAGAAGTATTATTAAATTACAATCTCTTGATTTTGATCTTTAAAAATATTGTGTAGTTCAAATGCATTGTGAAACCATGATAGGATGCGACCTGTGTAATAAGTCCATTAGTGAAATTTCCTTGCTACTAAATATTTTATGGGCAACTGTTAGTGGTATTATAACAAAGTGGAAGCAATTGAGAACAACAGCAACTCAGCCATGGAGTGGTTGGCCATGTAAAATCACAGAGCGGGGACTAGGCAAGCTGAGGCGCACAGTGTGCAGAAGTCACCAACTGTCTGCAGAGTCAATAGCTACAGACCTCCAAACTTCATGTGGCCTTCAGATTAGCTAAAGAACAGTGCATAGGAAACTTCATGGAATGGGCTTCCATGGCTGAGCACCTGCATCCGAGCCTTACATCACCAAGTGTAATGCAAAGCGTCAGATGCAGTGGTGTAAAGCACGCCGCCACTGGACTCTAGAGCAGTGGAGATGTCTTCTCTGGAGTGATAAATCACACTTCTCTGTCTGGCAATCCAACGGACAAGTCTGGGTTTGATGGTTACCAGGAGAACAGTACTTGTCTGACTGCATTGTGCCAAGTGTAAAATTTGGTGGAGGGAGGATTATGGTGTGGGGTTGTTTTTCAGGGGTTGGGCTTGGTCCTTTAGTTCCAGTGAAAGGAACTCTTAATGCTGCCGCATTCTAAGCCATTTTGGACAAAATAAATAAATTGGAAAATGATGTGAAAGATTGATTTTACTATATTTTAATGAATGTTGCAATTGCCCCTGTGGACAGTTGCAGCTGTCCCCTGTTATGGGGTCAGTTGCAACATTTGACTTTGTATATTTAAGTCTATTTATTAGTAGTAGTACTAGTAGTAGTAGTTATTGTTGTTTAAGTTCCAACTACAGCATTCGTTATACTTTGTCTGGTTCCAATTGCTGCTTATCTAATAGAGTCAAGTGTGAAATGCAAGCAAACGTGTGGGTATGGGATGCATGTTTACCTTCAGGCACACTAGAGACACGATACCACACCGCCCCGGAGCACTGGGCATCCTTGCTTTTCTGGAGAAATGTTTTTATTACTCTCCTTTGTTAAAACCCCAGCCGTTTCAAATTTCTATTAAATGTTCATAAACCACTTTAGTATTACTATGCTTCGCTTTTGGGACATTTTAAAGACCCAAGATCACACAAGCTATGGTGCTAAAAGTGATCCAGGGAGAGAGAATTGACAGAATATGCTTTACTATGTGTATTATGTCTGAATAATGATTATTAAATCAATGTACATTAATCATGGAAGTAATTTCAATATCGTAGTATATTCTGCATTCCTTAGCTGGAGCATTGGAATTGTGATTGTAAATATATTTTAACCTAAAAAATGTTAATTTAATAAATGTAAATCAAATTTTCCAAATAGGATATTAGCAATAACTAATGATCCTTAAATAATCCTTTTTAAGTATTTAGAGGATAACTAGCCTTCCCACAATTATATGGTGTTTTAGCGCCATCTAGGGAAACGATTTAGCCAAAACTTAAAATACACACATGACATGACAACATAACAAAACATTTCGCCCACCCCTAAGTGAAGCGAATAATGCTGACTATCTGGTAAAAACGGCGCGTGTCAAGGTCTTGGATATATTGTAATAACCAGCCCCAGGCTTCGCGGCGACAGGAGGCAGATGAGAAAATTCTTTATTCTTAGCCATTAAAGGGACAGAAAGCAAACACTAAACACCAACCACTTCTGGCACGCAGTGCCCACTGTGCTGGCCGTCCCCACAACTCCAACACCGACAGCGGGTACACTCAACACATGATATTTACAGCAATTAACATTAACACTATAGATGTCATCACATACAGCACAATTATACCACAATACATAACAAATACAGGGAACATTATTTACAGGGCTGGCACCAGTCCAACATCCCCAGTGTTACAGTACCATCCAGATAGCAAAAATCATTTGGCCCAGATCTACACAACGGAACTGGGCCGGTGTCCTTTGGCACAACGGGCCAATACCGGCTCAGATCCGGTTTTCTTTATCTGGACCAGTTCCAGACCAGATGAGGATTCTTTTATAGTAATTCTGCCCAAATCTGGGCCAGATCTGGACCAGTCCTGTACCGAATCTGGTCCACATTTGGGACAGATCAGGGCAAGTCTGGCTCAGGTCCGTATTGGATCTGGACCAGCTCATTTTGTGGATTTTATAAATACTTAATATTACTACTAAATCAAGTAGTAGCATACATTTGTTGAATGTTAAACGTATTTTCTTATGCCACTAATTCAAATGAATAAATAAATCACCACTAGGAACTACATGCTTGAGGAACAAATCCCTTCACCACAATAAAATGGCACTTCTGGGAATTTAGCAACATGACTGCACCACTTTATTAAAATACATTTATATTTCAGACCGGAAACCTAGTATTTTGACATTATGAAATATGACTCAGGAAATTTAAACATTTGAAATTTATTACAAACAAAACTTTATACAAAATTACATCGGTTTTACAATCACAAGTACTGACTATATTTATAACTTCTTAATTATTTTTAACATGCAAAAATTCACTAACTGTAAATTTAGAAATTGTTTAATACTAAATGTGAATTCAATGAAAAATCATACACAAACTTCATAAACATTTTGTTTCCCAACATGTTTAATTCCCAAGAGGCATCTGCAAAGAAAAAGACCAAGAAAATAAGTTGTTGGTTGAATATTAAAGAATACAGCCAGAAACAAGAATACATTTCAGGGCTTCTTTAAGTTTCAAAAAGTTAAATTTAAGACTTAAATCTTTTTAGATGTCTTTGGAGACAATGTAAGACATTTCACATCCATACTGGCAATAAAGTTTGAAGGATATGAAACAAAAATAATCTGAAGTTTTAATCAAATTTGATTTATAGGTGACATGAGGGAAAGGTGGGCGATTAATCGATGTTCAATTATTTCAATATATGTGTTCTTAAAAGTCGAACTAATCAGATCGAAAAAAAAATACTCGATCTATATATATATATATATATATATGTACACACACGCATTCTCTGCTTTTCACCATATGGCCTGCAGACAATATGTAGAATATCTTTCTCATCCCTTAATTGTCATGTGGTTCACTGATGTGGGACAATCCAATGTCTTGCTTTGAGTTAAAGTTACATGCAATTTAACAAAATAAATTAATTTAGCCATGTTAGCTGTCTTAACTGACCTAACCTGCTATTGGGAATTCACTGAAATTTGTCAGAACGGTCGACCACACTCCCACTGTCAACAAGAAGAGCAACTAAATGAAAAAAAATGCAATTGTAGATAGTCGCTCTGATTACATGTACTCCTATTGGTCACAAGTATTACAATCAAGAGGCAAGACACCGACAGGAGGGAGACAGGGGCCAGGATAGGCTCGGGCAGTGCTGCATGGGAACAGACAAGATGAGCCGGTCCCTGTGGGCAAGGCTCTGGTGATATCCCCTGCAGGCTGGGAGCAACATCAGCACAACCTAGCATGCAAGACCATATCGCAAACTCATTTCGACACTATGACCAACTAGGGAAATAAACTAAGGAAGAAACATAAATACACAAACCAAACTGGGTAACAAAGAAGCAGGAGTGAACCACGGAACGCTTAACCAATCAGAGAGGCTGCAGGACAATGAGCGATCAGGTCGAACAATCATGAGGCACAGGGAAACAGGAAACAGGTGGGTCTAATAAACTTAATCAGGGAACCAAGAGACCAACAGGAAAAGTAAGAAACAGAACTAAAAATATAACAAAGACAAGTTAAACATAACTACAACACAGGCACATAGCAAAACCCAAAACAGAACGCAAACCGAAAACTAGGTACAAGAACACTAAAATAGAAAGTAAACACTGGGGAACCAAAATCTAATAATTCAAGATGTTTATTCGTCATGTATAAATAAACAAGGAAGCTACCCGTGAGCACATGACCAAAGGCTTTAAAGCCCACACTCAGCCCACAGAGCTACACAGCTGTCTGCAGAATAGGGAAAACACACTAGGGAAGAGTAGGAATTAAGACAGAGAGGTGGGAATGCAGAACGGCCAGCAATGCCTGCTGGCCAAATGGGATAAAGTGAGAGGGTGTGGTTGGGTGGTAGTACAGGCCCTGATATATTACAATCTACAAACAAGACAACCCACAGGTATTACAATATACAGATAAGATAGCCAACACGTATTACAATCTATAGGCGAGACAGACCGCATATAACACAATCTACAGACTTCAATCTTCTGCAGGAATACAGAGTAGCACGGCTGCAACTTTGTGCTCTGTATGAATGTAGCAGGAGCTGTGTCATTTAGAGTGATTATTGGTCTCTGACAAAGGGTGTGTCTCCACTCCTTATGATTTTCATGGACAATGCATCAATGCACAGCCACGGCTAGATGGGCGTCTGCTAGGGAGGACAAGAGATGACATCACTGCTATTTACGGCTGATGCCGTGCTTCTGGCCCTATTCGACTGGCACCATCGGCACACAACATACATTCGAATAGTTTGATGCTTAGCGTGAAGAGCTGGAGATGAGAATCAGCACCTTCTCTGCTTTCAGGTGAGGGGGTGAGTCTGCCCTTAGTAAAGGAGTTTAAGGACCTTGGGATCGTAATCACAAGTGATGGGAAAATGAAATGTGAGGTGGACAGGCAGATATTTTCAATAGCTAGAATTTTTATTCACTCTTTATGCAAATATGTGCCCAGTTAAACAGGAATTCCATAGGTTAAGCCATGAGATGGCTTTTTTGTTACAGAGGGACAGCAAATTATAAGATGACAAGGGCATTCCCTGAGTTTTCCACTCTCTAGGAATTCTATAGCTTTCCAATGCTTTGCTTTCATCTATTTGCAGCTTAATTTGTACTTGTGATCTGTGTCTTGTGTTTTAATCCTTCTTACAGGAAGGGCATGCAAAGAAAGGTTTTCATAGTGTAGTGGAACTGACTATTTATTGTTCAAATGAAAAATAAACTCCTGAAATGTGAATCTATGAGATACACGCATAACAGTTAAGAATGAAACTTGGGGTCAAAGTGCAGGGATGGATATTTATCTGACATCCTATGAGCATTTTTTGTTGTTAAAGGCTTTGATAAGGGTCCTAATAATGATATGACTAACCTGCCAGTCACAGGATGTAAACTGATGAGCTTCTGATCAGAGGCAGAGAGTCCCAACCCACATAGCTGCACACCATCCCACAACCACACACTGTCCAATAGCTGCACAC
>JAODUD010000039.1:10110351-10122151 GCA_026784285.1 Stomatorhinus walkeri | reverse complement strand
CCCACCGGAGCCTTCCTGCGATGTACAAGTCTTCTCAGCAAGCAACTCATATTCCAGAATAATTACAACATCCTCATGGTGAAATTAGCCACGTACCAATTAAGGATCAGCTTAGCAGCATAACCGGGTATTACAGTGTGCTTTGTACCGAACACTCGAAGTTACTGTCATGGCATCTTTCATCTCCAAGAAATCCAACACTTTGCTCCGCCCAAAACCCACTTTCGTGTTTGCCTTCATTTGACGTGAGGCACTTAATAGCCACTGCCTTGCATTTTTGGGCAAAGTAACTCATTCTTCCATTCTGCGTACCGTTTATGTACTACAGGGCTATTGTGAGCTGACAGTTTATTCCAGAAAATACAGGGCAGAAGGTAGGGGAGCTCCTCGTGCCCACAATGCGCCACTCAGACGTACCCTTTCACCGAAACATACCATTGTGGACTGCGGGTGTAAAGTAGAATACCCGGATAGCATGAGAAGAGAGTGACACCCAAACTGGGAGACCTCTGAAGTGATGGTGCTGCCCAGTGCGACACCACAACCCCAAGTTTGCTCACTGCCTCTGCTAAATCACCACCAGCTCATACATTTAAATTTAGATGCTTCTTATGTGCTTGAGGGCAGCAAAGACTCAAAAACAAGACCCTGCTTTTTTGGCTACTCCAAGTGTCTAATTCATTCCACCGGTTGAGTTTTCTTTCTTTGTAAATCTGTGACATCGTCCCCATGGTCATTCCCACAGAAAATCTTCAATACAGTTAAGGCGTTAATCACTGCCCATGCAGAGTAATTGCTTACTGCACACATGTCAAGTGGGCGCCTTCAGCTCTGGCTAAAACGATTAACAGTATTGTCCATCACGGCCTGCAGCTCTCACTTATCCTTGGCGGTTTGTAGCCTCTCTGCGCCGCATTCGGGAAACAAAGACATCCGATCTGCTTTGCGGCTGTGCCCAAGACCGTGGTGTTTCTGGCAGTGGTCTCCGGCGCCGGCTTGGTGCTGCGCTTGTCATCAGATTTAGGGGATGCATAAAGAACTCAGGGAGATGTGCCACAGCATCTCTGCTGGTTTGCCTACATCCCGACAACATGACAAGGCGTATATAGGGGCAGCATCACGAGACTCTGGCCCAAGCTGAAAACTGATTGGCCCCTGGGTGCCATCTCCCTTGTCACTCATCGATTCAAAACATATCATTGGCTAATGACTGATCCCTCTCTATGAACTATGGCGCCTCTTATGCTATCCTAAAACAAATCCTGGAATCTCTCTTGGAATACAAGTGTCCCTGTATGTTTTGTTGGGTTTAATGACAGGCTACACTGCCTAGGTAAACCAAAGGATCCCTGCTCGTAAACTCCGCCCACAATGAGTAACTGAGACAGACGTGGGGGGAATGGCAAGGGGCTGGGGGTGCTGGAGCACCTTTATTTGAACGTAATAAAGTGATGCTGATGTTCCAAGAACTGAAGATCAAACTAAATCTCCCGATGGCCAGCAAGAAAAACTGGCTTCCCTGCACTGCAAAAAAGAATAATATGGGAACTGTAGCTCCAGCTTTTTCTTTATCATTTAATTTATATCATTAATATTTAAGTATAATTGCTTATATATTCCAGCATTATTATTATGAATTACAGTCATTATAACATACAGCTGCAGCATCTAGGGTAATAAATATCTTTAATTTTGCATTGTTTTTAGTTAGACAGTTCTACAGTTTTATAAAATTGGACATTTATAGCTTCATATGCCACTGTATCCTAACAATACCGGCATATTAAAAAGTTTTAAAACTTTTTTTTTTAACTGTATTTGGTTTTTCCAATAAGTGGCTTGACTATAATTCCTAATTATTGTTAATGTTGCACAGGAACGGCATCAGAAGAATGAGCCTGTGATGAGACAATGGCTTTAATCGCTTATTCCGGGGGGAATCCAAAGGAATTGTGCACATAGCCCATTATTCTGAGGTTATTTCCTCTTTCATTGCCTGTTCTTCAGGCGACGGATTGCTGTGGAACATTTTAAATAACCTACACAATGGAGGGCAGGCAGGGGGAACCACAGTGGGATTTGCCAGATTCTACCACCCAGCTCCGAAACCAGGAGAGGGGGCTCCTTCAAACCTGCCAGGGGCAAAGGTCAGTATTATGCTGAAAACTGCTCCTTAATGGACAAAAGAGGCTTCGCTCTCACAGGTCAGTTTCAGCCAGAGCTCCATGCATCACCCATGCTGCAGCCATGCTGCAGAAATGCATGTCTAATGTGCCGCAGCATCTTCCTGCAGGGTTGGGTAACAGGCTGGTGTGGATCTCTGAGCTCTTTGACTGAGAGTCTCCATCCTAATTGAAGAACCGCACCATGTGACACAGGGACATGGTAGCAAGGAGGAAGGCTCTCTGTAAGGGGTTGGCAGGGGTGGGGGCGGAGTCTCAGACTAAATGAACACGCGCTTGGAGTTGACAGGGATGGTGATGGATGTCGCCCATTGGTTGCGAAAGGCCTAATAACACAGATAAACACGGTCACCTGACCCACCCTAACCTCTTTACAGCCCCATCCTCATATTGCAGCATTAAGCCTAAAACAAAATATGCATTAATATTATGTGGGTGCAGGATACTTTTGGAATTCCAGAGAAAATTTGAGCACACATGCTGTTTGATTATAACCAAAAGTAAAGGGCCTTATTCACTTAAACATGTAACTATTCTATCCATTCCTCTTCAGATATGGGAATTCATGTGTGTACCTGGAACTACTCATTCATTTTCATTCCTGTACTGCACTGTGGATCAGGAATTTCACTGTCTTCCCCAAAAACATGCAACAGTAAAACCTCGAAACTCGAAAATTTTTCTTTATATATAAATTTGGGGAGGATGGTGACTCAGTGGGTGGGACTCTAGCCTCACCCCTCCAGGGTTAGGGGTTTGACTGCCCCCCCCCCACCCCGTGATTGGAGGCTACATGTCCTCTCTGTGATGTGCATGTACTTCAAGCACCGGAGTCTCATCACACCCTCCAAAGACATTCTGTCTGATTAATTAGTGAATTTTAAATTACCCATAATGTGTGGCTGCATGATTCTGATCTGCGATGGACCAGCATCCCATCCAGGGTGCTCCACTCCCTCTGCTCCTCGGAATGCTGAACTAGATGAGCGGCTGTAATATGAATGTACAGATCTACATTAACACCGACATAGTGTAAAAAAATTAGCGCTGAGGGCGACGCAGGCGCGCAGTCAGGTGATTAGAGACGTGTCCTCACGCATGGAGAGAGAGAGAGATGAGAGCTTGCTGTCAGGGATCCCCACCTGTCAGGAAACACGGCTGAGCCCTCCGTCAGCTGTCAGGCCCGGCCTCATCCACCTGACCTTGTCTGACTTCTTTACTTCACACTCACTCATATGCCACAACAGCTCTCCACCCCCCCCCCCCCCACAGCCACCCCCATCTTGGCACCTCTCTCCCTCTCCACTCTCGCCGCCCTCGATCGTCAGGCCATCTAAATGTTACTAATCTGGAATACAGATGACCAGCAGGAGACCTGCCTGGCGGGGCTAAGCAGACCCCTAAAGGCTGAGCCCACTGTTCCTGCTCTTTGGAGGGAAGGAATGAAGCGGCTGCAGTTGCAACCAAAGTAGCCTCATTGGAAGGACACGTCCAGCAAGTTGGTGAGGAGGCCTTTGTTGGTTTTGTGCAAAATCTTGAGCAGATAGTCCTACAGCAAATGGATCTGTCAAAAGCTCAACGTAAAGGGTCTGAGATCTTACAAATTCTACACAGAAAAAAGGCAGTCAGAGTGGAGTTTCTCGAGATCTACCTGCCCGGCACGGCTATATTTCTGAACCACCTTGCCCCAGCTCACGATGCTCTGCTCATAAGAACTTCACCCTTACGGCAGGCAGATCAGTGCTTGTTGCCAGCTGGGCCCCACCCCCCCGTGAGGAAATTAACGCTGACACAGCCGTAAGCTTCCATGAAATAGAGAGCTGTGACGATGGAGGGCACGTTCCCAAACTGCCCTGCTGGGGAAGGCCTCACAGGGCCACTGTCGTACGTCACACTGATGACACCCAGAGCAGTCGCTTAGCTCACAGTGGCAGCACTGACCTGCCCAATGCACTGAAAGCCTGATGCTTGTAAAGAGAAAAGCAAGAGAGAAGCAATTATTGAAAATATTTCCCCTGAATATATTAATGATTGCTGACAGAAGGCAGATGTGGGCACAGACAGTGTGATTCAGACTCGGTCACACAGGCAAGTATACACAGATAAACACATATATACATACAGACGTAGATGTTTTACTGGGCATAGCACACCGAACCTCTATCTCACACACATACATACACATACATGTTCAGTGTTCAGTGGTACTAATTTTCCTAACCTCTCTGACTCAAACAGACACTCACAGTGTGCAGCAGCATCAAAATCCTAAAAATCTCTCTGACAAGCAGATGAATAAGAAATGAATGATGAGTCCTGTATTTGCCATTTGCACAAGTATGAGAATTAGAACTCTTGTCTTTACCTTGTCTATCTCTCCATAGCTTGGGGTCACGGTACAGGGTCAGCTAGTGTGCAGTGCTTCATTCAAGGCCCCACAGACATGTGATTGTTCTCCCGAGGGCAGGACTTGACCAGGGGCCCCATCTGATCACCGGCACGGAGGCTCAGCCCACCCTACAGAAACACTGTTGAGTAGAGAGCACCGGCAACCCCCTTTGCTCTCGCCCTAACACATGCTCAGATAGAATCACGCGCATATGCAGACACGCATGCAGGCTGGAGTAGTGGCTCAGGAGAACCGTGAGAGGATCTTTGATATGGTAAAGAGACTGTTTACAGAGGAGGGGTGCAGGAGGAAGCGTGCTGAGAGGACGTACCCAAGGGGAAGGCCTGCACACGGATTGCTGATGTGTTTCACCCTCAATCACTGTTTTCGGTGCTTTACTGACTCTAATAATCCACAGGAATAGGCTCTTTACATGTTTACCGGCAAAACCCCTAAGACTCTGCTTAGACTGAGTGAATTCCAGTAGAAATGAAGTGTACGGAAATCATATTGTGGTCCCTTCCCAGGACACAAATCCGCATAGTGCTGGTGATTCTTAAGCAGATGCTCATGTGGAGGTACATAAATGAAAAACATGGGAATGTGGATTCAAACAAAGAACAACTTTTAAAAGAAGGCAGATACACATGGCTAGCAAAAAAGCATGGGAACCTGATTCACACACATACACACAGAGAAAAGCATTGCTAATTAGCACCAGAACACAGAAATGAAGGGAAAGTGTTTGCTTTGATGACCAGAGAAACCTGGTGGGGGGGGGGGGCTTTTCAGATGAGCAGGCTTGAATATCCCTACACTGCAGATTTGAATGTGAATGAATGACATGAGTGGAACAATCTGGTTATTATAAATTACGTGGAATAAGAAACTGCTACCACTGGTGATTGTCGAGATCAGGCTGCACGTAAACAGTGGTGAAATAACCCATTTGCAGCATGTCCCTGTGTGACAGGTGCTCCCAAAAGCACCATCCCGAGCACCACTGCTGCTAGAGGGTCTCTGTACATCAAAGAATTAAGCTCAATTTAATATCGTTCTCCTGGAGGTCCAGACAGGGACCCGCTCTGAGTGTGTAAATGCAGCACTGAGCAGGAGGCTTCTCCAAACCCCTGGAAAGCTTAAGGAGCAAATGGATCACAGAATATGTCTCGGTTTTCTTATTATTACGTTTACAATTATCTGGTCGATACTCTTCCCCCTCCTGTTGTACCCACATACCTTGAAGCTGCTTTCATGGTCACACACACACACACATGTACTACACAATGTACCTGTACTCATTCTTTTGTGGGGACCATCCATTCATTTCCAAGGGGAAAACCCTAAATCCAGCAATGACAGCCTTAACCCAGCCCTACCCATCCCTAACCTTAACCATAAGTAACCAAACAAAATACGAGACTTTTGCCACTTTTACTTTTTTGATTACAGTCACAGATTTAAAAAAAAAACAACTAAATTTACCCTTCTAGGGACCAAAAAATGGGTCCCCACAACATCAGAATAACAGCTTTTTATCACATTGTAGGGACATTTGGTCCTCACTATGTAATGTATGCCTGGACCACACACACAGAAAGCCACACAGTCACACACACACACATACATTCATGGTCACACACACACACAGGTTTGTAATTATATCTTTCATAGCCTATGACTTTCCATTCATTTCTATGGGGAAAACTCTAATCCCAACATGACGACCCTAACCCCTACCCAGCCCTAACTGTAACCATAAGTAACCAAGCTAAATACGAGACTTTTGGCATTTTTAGCTTTTTCATTCCATTCACAGATCTTTGTGGGGACCTGAAAACATTAGAAAAAAACAGATTTTTATTACATTGTGGGGACATTTGGTCCCCATAATGTAATATAAACCTAATCCACACACACACACACACACACACTGTGGCTGCTTCATTAGGTTCACATAAATATTACCAGGTAGGACCCCCCTTGTTTCCAGAACCACATTAAGATGAGTCACGCTTTCAGAGAAGCTTCTCATACTGACTTATTATTTTTGCATTTGCGACCTTCTTATTAGCTGTAACAAGTTTGGCTGTTCTCTCCTGTCATTAACAAGGTGTTTTTGGCAACAGAACTGGACCGTTCTTTGTTTATTGCACCATTCTCTGTAAACTCTCAATTGTATAGTGCCTGAAAACCCCAGCAGGGAAGCTGTTCCGGAGATGCTGGCACCAACAATCATAAAACATTAAATATTACTTACATCATACTTCATGTTGCTTCTAATGCCTAGCTGCAGTTACTGAGCATTTAGACCCAGTATGCATTCTGCATACTGTATGAATTCAGGTCCAGACCAAAGATTTGCATTAGCCAACAGTTGTATCTAATAAACCGTTCACTCAGTCTCACACACACAGACACTGACACACCCACACACACACATTCGTATGTTTGACTACAGTATCTATCTAAACTGCACTGCAGGGACTGCCGAGTGCAACTAGACAGCTTTCATTCAGCAAGCTGACGTCTGTTTGCAGGCTCCAAAAATAATGCCAATAAACTATCCAAGCTGTTTTAATTAGGATGATTCAAAATCCGGTCTCCTTTTAGGGAGATCGCCGTCCCTCTTTCCCTCATTCCTGGGTAAAGTCAATATCTCCTCGTCCACGTGGTCCGAATCTCTTAAGGCATCAGTTTAAACCCCGCCGTCGCTTCCACAGACGAGCGGAGTATGCGGGAGGCTGCAGCTGGGTGTCTTCAAGCGAAAGGACTTAGGGCTGTATGGACCGAGTGTATTTTCAACATAAAGTAAATCGCCGATAAATTATGTTTCTGCTATGAGGGTGGACGAAGAATAAATGAAAGTGAGCGAGAGCGAGAGAGAGGGGGAGGAGAGAGGATCGCATCCGGAAGGGAGCAAATATCAAAGAAGGGGGCAACCGGCCGGCATGATGCTGATTCTCTCTCGCCGGCTTGGTGGTAGTTTTCAGGCTTGCGGAGGACTTGTCTTTTTGCCCGTTCCCATGACTGGACAATACTGAGCCGAGGGGTCGCCATCGACAGCAAAACCCTCCCGCCGAAATCCACATCCGTGAGCCACGGAGCGGATTAATCATCACCCACCGTCCGATTCCGACAGCGAAGGAGATCAGCACTCTGGACAGCGACGAGCCGCTGAGGTAAGCGGGAGGAGAAACGCGTTTCCCCCCGGAGCCAGTTTGTAGTTAAATCCCCGCAAGTTTATCGAGCAGCCGGCGTCGTTTAACGCCGCCACTTAACTCCAATCATACATCGCGCCATCCACTGCACATTCACTGCGTTTCAACACGGCTCTGTGGCTTATTAATATTATATTCTTGAAATAAGTGTTTTCACCACCTGGTGAAAGTGACGCTCAACCTCCTTTGGAGGAAGATGACTGGTCTAATATAGACAGCCATTAATTTAGACACTGTCAATGTGCGTGCACTCGGCAGAAAAACAAGCTTGACACGGTCTCCAGGGGGCCTAGGGGGGGAAATCATTATATGAAATGACTTATTCTTCGAAATAATGCTTAAAACTATTCAGCAATATATCCATCACATATACTGTATTCGGAGGCAGCCTGGACTTGTTTTAATTGATTTTATCTAAACTCGGGAGAACAATAAATCATCTCCATTCCAGTCCTTAGGAAGAGCAAATCACCGGTCCATCTATGTGCACTCTCTCTGGCGGTGAGCCCATAGTCATTTTTCAGTCGTGATACCAAATACTGCAGCGGTGTCCACTAACAGGCCAAACAAATCAAAACGGCCCAAGCAGCATGTTAAATCTGGAGCTTTCGGAAACGTGGCAGCGTCCGCCAGATGAACGCTCTTCCCAATGCCTGTCCATGTCTTGAAGGAAACCATTTATTCCTAAAGTAAGTGATACTCCCTTCCATTGAATCTTGTTGTTTCCAGATCTCTAAATATTAAAATAAGATTGATATTACATGCATTATTTTAAGAATTGCATGTGCATTTGGTCTTTAGTTGATGAAGCATGATGCAAAATGGTGTGTGTGACCAGCACTATCTGAAAGAATGAGGCAGGCCGCCACCTCGGACGTTTCAGGAGCCTTATAGTACACAGACCCTACCTCTCCCCATCAACACCCATAAAACAGCTTTCAAATATAGTATTCAATATACCATGCAAATATAGTCTTCGTTATCACATTCAAATGACAATTATCTGTTCCAGTCTGGCTACAACGGCCGGCGGAGCAATCAGGATAATGATACCGGCGTTTTATTTGCCCTGTAATGCTCCTCATGCTTTAGGAGATGCAGAGATGAAACGGGCGTGCAAATGAGGCGTCTGAAATCGCGCCATTTGTGAAAAAAAGTGCTTACCCGTATCTGCACAAATGAGAAAGGGGCACTTATGCACAAAGTGTACGAACCACCGGCATCACGCTTGCTTTTAATTGTGAAAGAGAGAGAGAGAGAGAAACAATCCGTTGTCTCTTTTGTTTGAATGACCAGAGGAATAGCCAGTATGTTCTTGTCAGGGTCTGGAATAAGGTATTTGCACCTTTACATACAAACTCTTGAATTCAGTGATGTCCCGAATAAATAGAAATCAGCTGAAAGAGCTGAGTTTCAGTACAAAAATGCCTTTATTGGATAAAAGGCACTCCAAACGCCATTTGTGGCTGTGGATCCACCTCGCTGAAGCTGACAGATTCATGGAACAGCTTTTCAGCAGTTCATACATGCTCATTACAGCTTTTAGCTTCTGGCTTTGCTGTAAAGCACGGCCATCGGAATCTGTCTCGATAAATAACCTACCGACGGCTGAAATAAACAGGCACCATATTAGACATGGCCCACTTAAACACCGGCTAGGTCTGATCGGCGCAGTAAATTATGGCTTGTTTTCCTTACAAACCACAGCACAAGCGCAGCTTGATTACTGAAGGGCTTCCCACTTAAGTCTTACCCGAACTTCCAGCGAACACTTGGTGGACGAGATGCTGGTCACATGACTCTGGAGCTCTTAGAAAAGGCAGAGAAAGCAGGCCGGGCCCCCAGCAGCCCCGGGCCACCCCGGCTTTTAAGAAATGCACAGCTGGCCGGGAATCAATTAGCTCAAGTGGCTAGGCGGATGGAAGCTCCCCCCCCCCAGGCAATCGGCCTAACCCTGATTCCCTGTTTAAGGGAAGCAAAAACCTGAGGTATTAATTAGTCAGCCAAAGATGCTCCGGCCAAAAAGGTGAAAGTGCGCCTAGGGAACAAAGTTGGCGAAAGAAGTTAGTGCTGATCCCGTCACTAAATGTATAAATGTAGTGAGGGCTCAGTTATGGCAGGGGATTTGTTTGTATTCATCATAACCTGACAGACAGAGGGTCCTGGCAGGAATGTATCAAGATATATAATTTATTTAAATAGCCCCTTGTGGCTGTTGTATTTTACATACATCGAAAGGTGTGACTTTAGGCAATTACAGCTGTGTTATTTTCTCTATGCATGTAGTGAGGGAGGGGGAAGAGTGCGTCACGCACCCCCATCTGGGTTTGTTCCTGGCAGGTGGAGAGATGGGAGCAGGGTGGAACAAAGCTTCAGGCGAATGCCCAGATATCCGTCTGGGAGTGGTGGGGGCCCCCCGGTGGTGATTATATGCCATACTGCTCCGGCTTCGGTTCGTGTTTCTAGTAGGGCCATTCGCCAACTCGCCTGCAGCTCAGGCAAACTTATCGGCATTGTTTGTGTCGGCGAGGGGGGGGGGGGGTGGGGGCATAATGCTGGCTGTGTGAAGCGGAGGGATGCAGCAGCTTGCCGGAGGGAAGCGGCATTTCACCACGGCTGTTTGGCCCCGGCTGCCGAGCCGGCAGGTCTAACGCGTTTGGCTCTGTGGCCGACCTCGCCTCGGCGCTGCCCCTCAATCGCTCGGGGACCGATCCAACGATAAAAACCATCGGAGTGCGCTTTCAATATGACCAGGAAGAGCTTTCCCTTGTTCCATTCCATGGCAGAATAGCTGCTCAGTAGCCGATCGGGATCAGCCAGATCCAGCTCCAAGCGCTTGATTCTGCTGTGGGCCTTCATCAGTTGAAGAGCGGACAGAGTACAGCCAAGCTAAGCCACTTTCTCAGGGGGCGATAGACATGGTCTGCTATACAGCGCCGCTCTAGGGGTGGGATAGAGGATGGTTTGTGGTTGACTCCTGCCGGTAGCCTGTAATGTTCTTAAGGTAACACCCACTAGGTGAACCAGCCCCCGTTCTGCCCTTTTCCCAGTCGAAAATGACATCTGTGGCCTTATTTGCGCGGGACTCATGTCAGAAAAATGATTTATTACACTCCATAGCTACAGAAGAGAAACTTAGCACAAGATAGAAAACAAACAGATTACCTTTTGTTTTGTCCAGTGGGATTTAAAGGTCAATGCACACAGTAGTACAGGCATCATACAACAAGGTCAGGGCAAACACATTGCTGGTAAATTCAGTGGGTCTCCATTCAGGTTCCATATCTGTTTTTCCAGGGTGGGGAGCCAGCAGCCAGCCCAGTAACTCAACAAGAAGTGCACTCAAAGGGTGTGGGTACAAATCCCACTGGGTACATATAAATTGTATCTCTTCCCTGATGAAAGTTGTTTTGAATAAAGACGTGATATGGATGAATGAATGCCCCCAACTAGCTTTCTCAGGGAGTGCGGGGGCTACGCTAATTGCAATTTTGGGACACTTTTTCACCCAAATCGCATATTGTTAGACCGAGAGGGAACTGGGGTACAGGGAGGAAACTCCCATAATGCAAGGAGATCCTTTAAAATCCACAGGCCAAAGCCCCAAGTGCTACATACATGAAATATCCTAATACAAGACACTACCGTATATGACGTAAGATATCCCTGAAAGGGAGAAAAATGAGGATGGTAAAGATCGACATGTTTATGCGCTGTTCAAGCAACATCAAAGGAAGATCGATCACATTAAAATTCCAAAAACGCAATTAGAGATTGACTGTAAGCAACACCTCCTTGCTTTACAGAAATCATGGGCAGGGACCCACGCTTTAAACGGACGAGGGAGTTTGTGGCTGGCGGCGTATCAGTAACTAAGAGGAGGTACGATGCCAGAGCAAAAAGAGCCAGATTGTTTTTGTGGTCAGACGGCACGTGGAGGGAATGGGGGAGGGAATGGGGGGAGGGATTGGGGGGGAGGATTCCCCATCGAGGACTTCAGTCTGAGA
>JAODUD010000039.1:10074678-10096135 GCA_026784285.1 Stomatorhinus walkeri | reverse complement strand
CTATGTCAGTGACATCCTGTGTCCACATGTCTTACCCCTCCTGAGACAGCACCCTGGTACAGTCTTTCAACAAGACAGTGCCCGTCCACACATGGCACACGTGACTATGGACTGCCTGCATCATGCCGAGGTCCTCTCTTAGTCAGCCATATCCCCAGATTTTTTCTCAATCGAACATGTTTGGGATCAGCTTGGACATCAGCTCAGACCCAATGACGATCTGCAGGATCTCAAGGGACATTTATAAAAGCTGTGGGCTGAATTGCCACAGGGTGCTTAACTTTTTTTGTCATTAAGTGTATATACTCTCTGTGTATGCACTCAAATACAGACATAGCCAAACATATTGCTACCTGTGCATTCCTTTCAGAAAATGCACCACTTCTCCCAGAAAATGGAACCACGCCAAAAAGCAAAGAGAAAAACTCAAGAAATGGACTGGACAAAATTATTGGCCATGTTCTTTTCTTTTAAGGTCTCATTTCATCTTCTGTAAACGGTGCAATGATGTGCTATATCAAAAAACTCCATTTTGGTTTTGTCTGTCTACAGGACATTCCCCCAGAAAGGTTTTGGCAAACTTCAGTCTGGCTTTTCTATGTCTCTTTTTCAGCAGCGCCCTTCCTGGGTCTCCAGCCATAGAGTCCCATTTCATTCAGACAGCGATGGATAGTGCAAGCTGACACATTTGTACCATGTGCCTGCAGGTCGGCTTGAATTTGTTTAGAAGCTGATTGAGGTTCTCTATCCACCATGCAAACGATCCTTCTGCCAATTTTTCTCTTCCGTCTACGTCCAGGGAGATTAGCCACAGCTCTATGGGCTGTAAGTTTATTAATGACACAGTGGACACAGTGATATTAAGATCTTTGGAGATGGACTTATACCATTGAGATTGTGGAAATGGAACAATTTCGGTTCTCAAATCTTCAGACGAGTCTCTGCTCTTCTTCTTCTTTTCTCCATGCTCAGTGAGATACACACAGATGCAAAGATTGAGTCAGCTTTTCTCCATATAAATTGATTGCCAGTGTAATTTATATATAACATGGTTGTCATCCAATGATTTCTTACAATTTTAGAAAGGTTCCAATAATTTCGTCCAGTCCATTTCTGGAGTTCTGTGCAATATGTGATTTTACTTTTTTTCCTCCGCTTTTGTGTGTAGTTCCAATGCAAACAAATAGCAAAGCATTTGAAATTGAAACAATTTTCCGGGAGAAGTGGTGCATTTTCTGAAAGGAATGTACAAGTTCCAATGACTGGTCATCGATATTAGACACAATTGAAGATGTACTAACTTTGTATCATCAGAATATTTCAATGGTATGTCCAAAGTCATTCAATAAAGAGATGCTCTTTTCAACTTAAATGTAGTGATACAACATAGACGGCATTAAAGGCACCTTTCCTCAAAGAGAGTCTCCAAACGCTTCTTGTAGGTATCTGTAAGCTTCCAGTACCTGTCAGCTGATAATGTCTCCTGCCCTTCAGTTGCAAATTGTTACAGCTCTCGAATGTTTGCAAGATTCCTTTTCCCAGTGGCAGATTTCACCTCTTTCAAAAGATTCCCCTGGGTAGACCATGTGTCTCTAACATGCCTTGATAAAGTTCTAATTGCATGATTCCTTTAACACATTCAAGGCTTCCTCTTTATGCAACTCTTTCAGCAGTGCTGTTTTCCTTGGTCTGCACCCATAAAGTGTGCCTTGGTTTAGTGTGCAGCTTATGGTATGGGTCTAACCCATCACTCCAGATTGCTCCAAGTCAGTCTTAAGCTCTGTGGATGTCATTCTCTGGTTCTCGACAGTTCCATTAGCAGCAGGCTTATTACTAAAATTGTGTGCCAAGGTCTTTGGAGATGCCCTCGTGTCCTTTAGGATGCTTTGTGATCATAGCATTTCTGATGCTCTCAGATAGCTCTCTAGTTTCTACCATTTTGAAAGAACAGAGACTTGATGTGGCCGTTTTAAAGCATTAAAGCCAGCACTCATTGGTCAATTTAAATCTTGTGAGTGCTGAAACATTGTCACAGGTGAAACTAATTTCACTGCAATGACAATCAGCTTTCAGTGATTTTATTTTTTCAAAGTACGGCAATAATTGTGTCATGGCAATATTTTTCCTTTAGTTGTTTTTCCTCAGCTGAAAGATTGCCCGAAATCAACTAGTTTGAAAGAAAAAACTTCGTAAATAGGAAATATTTCAGGTACATAAATGCAAATTTCAGGTACTCCAGCATGGTAACCTCCCAAAAGAGCCAATTCTCCAGAAAAGTTTAACCAGTCCTTGAGCAAACTGGCACAGCAGGCTGGGCAGGTCTGGACTAGCACACACATTTATATCACATTTTTAGTCTATAACCGTTCATTACTCAAAACAACAATAGACTGACGAGTTTCTGAAGAAAACTCTTTCTTCTAGGTCATCTTGAGACCATAATCAAACCTACAAATGCTGATGCTCCAGATGCCTTATAGTAGCCCAAAGGCGGTCCGTTTTATTGCTTCCTTAAACAACAGAATGATTTCCAGCTGTGGTAACATAATTGCACACCTGAGCACCTGCCCCTTCTTCCAGAATGGTACAGAGTGTCCCCATTTTGAGGTTCTGAGTGCCTCTTTTGATCACCTTCGTCAGCAGATATTGCCAATCACTGACGATCCCCTGCCCCTGGAAAAGTCTCTGTGTGGCACTGTGTATACATGTATGCATGTATGTACTGTATGTGTATGTCCATGCATGTATGCATGTGTGTAAGTATGTGTGTATGTATGTATGCCTGTATGTATGTGTGTTTATATGTGTGTGTGTTTATGCATGTACTGTATGTATGTGTATGTCCATGCATGTATGCATGTGTGTAAGTATGTGTGTATGTATGCCTGTATGTATGTGTGTGTATGTAAGTGTGCCTGTATGTATGCGTGTTTATATGTATGTATGTGTTTATGCATGTATGTATGTGTGTGTGTGTTTGTGTGTGTGTGTGTTTGTGTGTGTGTGTATGCATGCATGCATGTATAAATGGGTGCTGCTCCTGGGCACAGATCCAGTAAAGATGTGTGTTAAACGTGTGTGACTGTGACATGTATGACAGCCTAATTGACAAATAGGAGCATGAGCAGATGCCAACACAAACACCATAACTTGCCCACCCAGGCTGATGTCTCTGTGCTTCCGGATGTTTGAGGCTGATGCAGGAGCCGCAGGTCATTCACATCCATTAATGCTGGTCTGCAGTCGGCAGAGACGCAGACACAAATACTGTGTCTGCGTTAACGTGTCTGGCCGCTCGGCTCGGAGCTCGTATAGACGACTGCGGGGGGGAGAGCGAGTGGAAATGGCAGACTGAAAGACAGTCATTAAAATATAAGTAATGACTGTACACAGAAATGCATCATGATTGGTCTAGCCGCAGAGTAACAACTGTACACAGACAAGCAGTGTGATTGGTCAAGCTGCAGGGTAGTGACTGTACACAGGGATGCTGCATGATTAGTCAAGCTACAGAGTAACGACCGCACACAAACAAGCAATGTGACTAGTTAAGCTGAAGGGTAATGATTGAATACAGACCCGCAGTGTGATTGGTTAAGCTACAGGGTAATGACTGAATACAGACCCGCATTGTGATTGGTTAAGCTGCAGGGTAACAATCATACACAAACAAGCAGTGTGATTGGTTAAGCTGAAGGTTAATGACTGTACACAAACAAGAAATGTGATTGGTTAAGCTGCAAAGGGCATGCAAAGAGTCTGACCGAGCCCATTTGATTCAGGAATCAGCTGTAGGCTCCGTATCTGTCGCATCTTCTCTCCCACGTTGGCACTGGTTGCCATGGGAGTTGAGCCCCCAGCTCCAAGAGAGCTGCACGTGATGCCTGGCAGGGGTGGGAGTGGCACCAGGTAAGAGTCCTTTGTCATCCGGGGCAATACTGGGGGGAGCCAGACCTGACAAGACACCCGTTCCTGTTTCCACCTGACATTAATTTCCAGTAATTCTGCGATTTCTGTGCGGGATCATTTGTGCCGAGGGCATTATCCCTGCTCCGCTTCGCCTCGGTGAACCCATTAAAGTCTGAGCAACACTGTTATCTCTGTCTTTTCTCATCCACTGAGGAAATAGATAGACACGCTTTCACCTGTCTGTCAGGCAGGGGCCTCATGCTTTGACATTGCATTTACAGCAAGATTGCGTTCCCCTTTGTACCTTTGCTACACGGCGTATGTGTCGGCCACCATTAATGACCCCGAGATCTGAGCCCGGCAGCATTCATGCCATTATCCTGGTAGCATTTCCCAAGCTTGCACTGAACCTTTGTGCTGCCTTCATATTGACATAGACCAGAGCCTCCAAGTCTCACGTGTACAGCGTTGCTATAGCAAGACAGCAGCAATCAGACAGCTCACGTCATGTACACGTACAGAGGCAGGTCCTCCACATATTTCATCTCTGTTGAGTTGGGGTCTGAATTTCCAGAGAGCTGAACAGGCAGTAAACAGAATCCAGGACAGCCTACTAGACGATGAACAATCCAGAGTTAAAACCAGAGATGACTGAACCAATCCAAATTCCTAATCTAGAAAATCAGGGAATGATTTGATAAAAACAAGGAGTACCGAGATTGAAAGCAACGCCAAGGCAGAGTGAAGAAGTATTGGCCAGAGTCAGAGGAACAGACGTCACACCACAGCCATACAGCCACTCACATGGCACAGCAAATTGCTTTTCATGCTGCTATCCGAATACATGACGCTGACATTTGACATTTAACATGATTCTCCAACCATACGTCTGGCATGTACATTTGAATGCACTTCTTCATTACTATCAGTAAAATCATCACAGGGAGGGACTGTCCTGCAGCAGACACTCCGCATTGTAACGTGATAAATGCTGTGACTCTCACTCCAGATGCTGGAGTCTCCATTAGCTGTTGCTCTGACTGCTGATTCATCCAGCAGTGAACAGATTCTTAGATACCGAGTAAGTTCTGCTCCCCGTTTGTCAGTCTGCCCTTTCTGCTGATGCCTCTTTTTGGCTGAATCACACGCTCTTTATTCTCCTTTTGAATATTTGGGTTTTTCATAGCCGTTTGTGTTTTTATATGTCACAATAAAATACAGAATTAAAGAAACTAAACATCCAGTAGTTTCAAATGTTAAAGATGTAACATACATATTGGATCAGACTGCTGACAAAATACCTCTGTATAAAATTAATATATTATATATTAATTTATAAATAAATATAACATAAAACTGATTTTTATATGCATGTTTCAGTGTCTTATGCCACTCTTAAGATTTGAGATTTAAAAGACTCAATTACCCACCATGCACTGAGTCAGGACTGACTAGGGGGTGCATTTCCCAAAAGCATAGTTGTTAACAATGCTAGCAACTATGCTCCAAGTCTCAACACAGAGGCACCCAAACCCTGTGCTGCTCTAGGCCTCTGACGTTCAACAATTAAATCACCTATATCCAACAAACAAAGATCCAAGACCCTAGATCCTTCCTAAATCATATACACACAACAATCTATGACTGTGGAACCCCATTTAACTCTAACCATACAAACTGTGATTAAACATATTTTTTTAAATCATATGTATGCAAAAATAAGGATTCATATTGTTTTCAGAAGGGATTCAATTACATTATTAATCACATGCAAATAGGTCCTGAAATGCATTAATGGTTCTTGTTGTGCAATGTACTGTCTCTCAAAATTATTTGGTTTAGTTTTCCCCAAGAGTTGTAATTTAAGGATCTTTTTTGCAGATAGTTCTTTCAAATTTTATTCTCTTCTCTGTAGCCCATGAACCCCACCAAGCCCCGGGTTTGGCACCAGTCCTAGCTGGAAGCTGTGACTTATGGCTCTACCTCTGCTGATAGGTCTGTGTCTGCTCTCCTTCCCAGACTGCACAGGGCAGTGGAAGATGCACGTGGAGCCCTCAGCTGGAGCCTCCCGTAGGGGAGGGACTGCAGGACGCCGAGGCCAATGGGCCGCTCCCGGTCCTTTCAGTGACTGACCGCCATAAGGCCTGCCACGCCCACCCTGTCCTCTCTGGCCTCTGAAGATCCTCAAGGAGCTGTGCAGTGTTTCAGTGCTGCAGGCCCCCGGGGGAGTCTGATAATCACCAATGCAGCTGTGCTTAGCAAACTCTCTCAAATGAACTGGCGCATTTTCAGCAGGCAAAAACGCACACAAGAGATCGCCCCTCCTGAAACTCTCCCTGATCCCCATTTTACACTCAGAATAGATGCAGATTTTAAAGGGAGATGGCTGGTTTCCTTAACACGTAAACAATCATAATGTTTCAGCAGCGAACCCAGGAGCACTGTCAGGATGACAGGTCACCCAACAGAAGTCCTCTGAGAAAGAAGGGATGTTGTCATCGATAAAGTTTGAAAATACACCACATGCAGAGAGAGGATTTAGGGCCTGGCACTGTTCCGCATCCAGTCTCGCAGTCGAGTCTACTTGGCCTTGAATTTCACCCGGAACGACAGGTCAGCGAGTAGGGGCAGGCAGGAGCGAGGCGGTCCCAAGGGCCCTCACCATGGTGCTGCCGTCTCCTGACAAACGTCACGTCTGCCTAACCACCATAGTCATCATGACCAGCATGGCCTTCATGGATGCCTACCTGGTGGAGCAGAACCAGGGCCCGCGAAAGATCGGGGTTTGCATCATCGTGCTGGTCGGCGACATCTGCTTCCTCATCGTGCTGCGTTATGTGGCCGTGTGGGTGGGCGCCGAGGTGAAGACGGCAAAGAGGGGCTACGCCATGATCCTGTGGTTCCTCTACATCTTCGTGCTGGAGATAAAGCTCTACTTTGTCTTCCAGAACTACAAGGCGGACCGGCGCAGCCTGGAGACAGTAGCCCGCAAGGCCCTGACGTTGCTGTTGTCCATCTGCGTTCCGGGCCTATACCTCATCCTGGTGGCACTGGACAGCATGGAGTATGTCAGAACGTTCCGTAAGAAGGAGGACATGCGTGGCCGCCTGTTCTGGGTGGCCCTTGACTTGCTGGACATCCTGGACATCCAGGCCAACCTGTGGGAGCCGCAGCGGACAGGGCTGCCTATCTGGGCCGAGGGCCTGATGTTCTTCTACTGCTACATATTGCTGCTGATCCTGCCCTGTGTGTCCCTCAGCGAAATCAGCATGCAGGGCGAGCACGTCTCGCCACAGAAGATGATGCTGTACCCTGTTCTCAGCTTGGTCACCATCAACGTAGTCACCATCCTCATCCGGGCCGTCAATATGATCCTGTTCCAGGACAGCCGTGTCTCCACCATCTTCATTGGCAAGAACATCGTGGCGATCGCCACTAAGGCCTGCACCTTCCTGGAGTACCAGAGGCAGGTGAAGGAGTTCCCCCAGAATGCCATCGCCATGGAGCTACAGCAGAACTCAGTACCCCATAACCAGGCCCTGCCCAATGCTACCAGCCTACCCATTGAGCAGTCCCCAGCCCGCGAGGTCATCAACACATGACCAGGGTGTTCTGGCCTGCTCCTGAGGGCTTGCCACCAGCCCCGCCTCTCCCATAGCCATGGGGAGCCTGTCCACCACTTGGCAGGTTCTGCTCCTCAGAAAATGCCATCTCCTTTGAACCCACCATTCAAACGTTGTGTTCCAGGAGGGGGGGAGAATGTCACAGGCCTCGAAATACCTGAGCCAGGAGGACATTGGCCTGTCCCCAAAATTGAAGGAACATGGCTTTGTGTTGTTATGTGTGTGCTTATTTTTGAGTTTACGTGCTCTGACTGACAGCCGATCTATCCTATGGCCGAGAGATGAGCCCTAGTCTGACAGGTAACTGGCAGGTGATCGCTGGTACTTTTTTTTTTAACAACTTTGTATGTGGCAGTTTATGCCATACGACTGTGAATTTGTCGGTCGTGAGTGAGAAGCAGGAAGTGTGGCTCTTTGTTTTGGGCAGGGGGCTAGATGTTGCTAGTGCAGTGAAGGAAGATAGAGGTGGGGGAGTGAGGAAGAAGGAAGCCCAGGGGCTGGCGGGATGTGGGGCGATGGGGATAGGGCCAAGAACACATGGATCTTTGCCCAGGGAGAAGGAAGGCTCTTTTAGGGACCTGTGGCTGTGATGCTTTATGACCAAATGTTTGATTAAAACGCCGACTTTTGCAGAGCTCAGCATTTCTGGCCGTTTGTGGCACTAAAACTAGCTCCAGCTCTGCCTTTTCCAGAGGAGGGTGTCGATGGGGAAGATGTTGGGCGTGCGCGTGTGTCTGTGTGTGTGTGTGTGTGTGTGGGCGGTGGGTGCCCGAGAGAGCAAACAAGCAAGCGGGAAGGTAAGAAGAACGCTGTAATACTACAAAACATTCCTAATGTCAGATTGTGAAGGTGGGGAACTTGTACATCGATTTGTGTGGAAAAGTATGACCCAAAGTGTGGTCAAATGTTTCAAATAAATCAATAAATCACTTTATAAATCAAATTTAATAAATCAATAAATCAAATTAGTCTCATCAGGGCAGTCGTTGTTGAAGCAGAATCTATGGCAGTTTATTTTAATTATTCCAATGATCTCTTCAACCATTTTCAATAACCATTCATGCAGTACAAGGTCATGTTAAGCCTGAAACTAATTCCAGGAATCACAGAGAATGGTATAAGGATTACACACATATTAAAGGCAACGAAGAGCTGAATGCACAAAAATCACACCCGTGCACATTTTTGAAAAGTAAAAATTCCACACATACCCTCACACACACATACAGACACAAAGGCAGGAAACACAGCCCTGGCTGTGAGCGGCTACCCAACACACCACCCAGATAAATACAAATATTAAAGCTTCCTTAGTTTGATGTCCTGATGCTTGGAAAAGCAGCTCTGCTGTGTGCTTCTTCACAAAAAGCATCATTCGTCAATGATGCACGTTGAGATTGCATTAAGATTTTACCTGGTTTGAATCCAGTTCAAAGATGACTGATCAGCCCACACACTGAGTGATTTTGAAGAATTACAGCAGCAAACAAAACACCAAAATGGATTTAATTGTTTTTTTTTCCTCTGATGTATCTTCCTGGTCACCATTTCAGTTCCCATTGTGGCCATTTAACCCCGGCCCCCACCAGCCCACCCATCCCGGGGGCCCCAGGACACAGTGGCCAGCCAGGCGCAGTGGGGTGATGGATCACTTCTGATGAGGATCATAACACCAACCTCTTGCAGAATGGCCGGCAGATAGCCATCTAGCCATCTGATAGGCTGGCTGTTCAGATACTTGCCATTGTAGTCACTGGATATGCATCTCATTGTCGAGTCGTAGTGATTATTTTATTCACCTTTCAGTAAATTATTAAGTTGCCATGGGGACCTGCACAGCATGCAGTCCTACCATTTATTTCGCTATACTGCTGAGCATCTCACTGAAGATATTCAGGGGGGGAGCACCTCCGCCTCAGGAGCTCCAGTACGAGGACTTCACAGGTGACAGCAACATTGCTATCCCAGAGTGCATTGCATTTTAAAGCAGGCACAAACGGTGGGTGGCATTTAGAGAGCAGGAGGCATGTTATCCACACTACAAAGAACCCCAAAGATTCCCCTGCGTCTCCACAAACCATGAAGGGATGGCGGCAGTATTGCTGAATAAATACACACTTCTTCTGGGTACCTCATTGGTTCCCGAGGGGTTAAACCAGTTGGTGAATGACAAATCAGCCATGTGGATAGGGGGCGCTGTGTGTATCTGTCTCTGCGTTTGCCAAGCCCCACTCCGCGACTCAAGGTCGGTCTACAGTCGCCAACACCACATTATCAGCATTCTCACGACTTCACCTTGCACGCGATTACGTGATGACACAGAACAAAAGAAAATCTCCCCACTGACTTCTCAACTTGTCATGTCTATGCCAGCACCAGCCTTGAGGAAGACAGTCCTCCCTGATGTGAATCCAAGCAACCTCCTTTCTATCAGGCTGGGGCTCCCACAAGGCCGCTCTCTAGAGTCAGGCGCCCAGACAGCCACATCTTATTTAGCTGTATCTCAGGGCATCTCATCTAACCTCTTCATTAATTGCTCCATGTCCTGACTGTGTCCCACCAAGTGTTAGTAGTGAAACTCGTATCTCTGTATGAGTTCTGTGCGCACCTCAATGCTTGACCACTAGGGGGAACTCTAGATGCAACTAAGAAAGGAAAAGTAATTCCCAGCACGCACACCATCTGAGAACTAATAAATGAGCCTCCGGTAGATAATCAAATGTAGATTTCATCTGCATGTGCAGAGCAAGCCATTTTATAATTAGGCTCATTGTGAACCCCTTTACAATGCTATCCTTATTTATCATGCCTTGTTGGAGTAGCACACGTGTATTACATTTAGACGTTTAGCCGATGCTTTTATTCCAAGTGACTTACCCATCTCTAAACCATTTATAGAGCTGGATATTGCACTAGAGCCATTCAGGATAAATTGGTTGTGCAGGGTATCGGATCCCCTTCTGGGAATTGAACCAAAAGCCTTCATGCTGCTGGCCCATATTCTTACGCACAATGCTTCGCAACAAATGAAGCAATGCAGCTTTCATTTGAGGGTTAAACAGCAATCATTTCATAATCAGGCACATTAATGTTCCATTGAAAAACTATTCTTGAATGTAGTTCTGCGGCCGGACACAGGGTGTGGAGGCCAGAACTTAGATTCAAGGGTATGTCTTTAAATCCGTCCTTTGTGTGACACTTTTTGACACCATGGTCACAGACATACTGATGAAGGGGGGTTGGTGGCTCCAGGGTAGTTATGACACAAAACAGAAGATGTAGCAACTCAACTTTCTACACCAGTGTTTCTCAACCCGGTCGTTAGGGGCCCCAGACACTCCACATTTTCACTCATTCCCAGATTCTAGCACGCCTGTACCAGCTATTCAGTCTTGATTGGCTGGTAGTTGGGAGGGAGTAAGAGTGTGAACTGTCTGGGGGTCCCTGAGGACCGGGTTGAGATACACTGTCCAAAAGAATTCGCAAAAATAAATAACACAGGCATGTGATTCATGTCTCTTCAGTGATTTTGTGCTGGTGAATATGCTGCATATCACACAAAGGTGGCTTTCAGGTCATTTGTGCAGACAATCCATTCCAATGCAAATAATTATTAAGCAAATGTAACCAAAAATATCAAAATACGTTTTATACCAATAATAGCTGTTCTGACATCTTGATCCAGCAAGAGATAATAAACTTAATAAATGCTGTGAATAAAATTCCATGGCAGCTATTTGAGAATGACCTCATATCGATTTCACTGCAGTTATGCTGCAGGAACCTATAAAATTCAGTATAAAGTTGAGGATCTGGACAACTTGTAGACGCCACTGTGTCTCTGAAACTGGAGTTAATTAATGTAAATACTGGGTGTTCTTAAAGACCCTGTGAATGAAAACAGCAGGTATCAGATTTTGTCCCATATATTCTGAGACTAGAGAGAAGAGAGGCCTTGACGACAACCCAGAACAGCCCTTCGGCCAATGACAGCTCAGCACTTCAGCAGCACGATTCACTGGAAGAGAATGAAACAGTGATGTTCATAAAAAAAAATGCATACACACGTAAATACGCGTCCAGCACACGTGAACTGAGGCAGTGTTACATGCCAACACTGTGCTTGCAGAGAAACTGATGGAATCTTTTGGGTGAACAAAATCTTAATTAAATCTCAATAAGAAATTGTTTACCTGACCAGAGAACACATTTTTTTCATATAAATGCTAATAGATTCCTCCATAAGAGAAATTAAATGAATATGCAAAGAAATTATAGAATACCCATACCATATTGGATAAATTATGTGAAAATTTGTTCTATGAGCTGCAGTTGCAGTTTTTGTGTCTATGGAGAAATGCGCATATATTGGCAAATATATTTGCCAAGGACAAAGTAAATTTAAGCAGCGCTTTAGTTAGAAAGTCAGGTAGACTGAATGCTGGTTAAATGAATCAAACAAATGATGTAATGTCTGCAGACAGTACTAAAGACTACTCCAGACTTCTGAGAAAGGTATGCCTCTTTGATCATCACCTCAGCTCAGACCTACAGGAGTACCTGAATGGGTTATATAAAATGAGGCAGCAGGTCTCCTCTGTGGATGGGCGTCTGTCTGTTGGCAGATAGATAACTGACAGCTTCGTCAGCGAATTAGCAACTTCGTTGGCTTTGTGTCAGATATCATATTAATTACAAGATATTGCCGTTAACCTATAAAGACCTTCATAATATGGCTCCTTCTTACCTCTCTGATCTTTTGCATATCTACACTCTCATCTCACCTCCCTTCTTGTGTCTGCTGCTCGCCTGACCACGGTCGGGTTCAAGGCCTTTAGTTACGCTGCCCCCTGTCTTTGGAACTCACTCCCTCCTCATATTCATAGCATTGGCTGTTTCTCTACATTCAAATCTCGGCTCAAAACCAATATTTTTAAACTTGTTTATTCACTTTAATTTTCAGTGTTATTAGGGTAGTTTTTAATTTATTTGATTATGGTAGGTTTTAATGTATTAATACACGTACAGAAGTATGTTTGCATATTATGTTGATTGTTTTTTTATAAGGTGTCCTTGCATGCCTTGAACGGTGCCTTAAAATAATATGTATGTATGTATGTATTATTATGATTATTATTATTATTATTAATAATCAAAGTCAAGCTCATATAATCTCATGATACAGCCATGACTTCCTGGTTAAAAAAAATCATAGAAAATTATACTATGCAAATACATATATAGCCAAGTCCTACTGGCTGATGAGATGCTTACATATTCACTTGAAATATATGGTGAGTATGAGTATGAGTCTTCCCTGGGCAACACTACCTTCACAATAAGTCATTTCAACAATCACCATACCATGCTCCCAGAATAATCTGCCATCAGATTTTTCCATCATTAAGAATTCCGTGTTGCTCACATGTTGCCATATCAGTCATTATCAGAAAACCGACGACAGATGTCGGTGAACAATTTATGTCCGTCATTCTGGACTCTGGCGCTGCCAGGCTAGTGTCCGACGAAAAACGTGCTCTCCCTAAACAGCACAGGGACATAAAGTACTCACAGGCCGAGCTGCTTGCCGTCGCCTCTGGCCCACGTTGCCCCCCCGACTATGGGTGCCTTAAACATCTGTCAAACTCCCAAATATGTGTCTTGGACATGGTTCAGTGGATCTCTCTGGGTCTGGGTGTTGTCACCAAGGGCAGGTTCTTATGAGGTTTAATGCCTTTACTCTCTCAGCACATCTCAACACATAGGGCATATTAATCATCCATCCATCCATGAGTCCTCCTCCACAAACTTGTCCTCATCCACATGCTAAATTATCAGTTGTGTTAGTTGCTCTGACAGAAAAAAAGCATTAATCTTGGTTTACACCACATACAGATGTTGCAAGATTTTACAGCAGCAAGATATAGATAGGTACCGTGGAATTAATTCTACCTAAATCATCCAAGATTTAAAAGTAAAAACACATCCAGGGCTCAAATGAAACTCCTCAGACCTCACAGCTCCTCTTAAATGTTTCGACAATCAGCATCTTCCCGCAAGTGGTCTGGGATCTACAAAATATCCTTGGTCACCATGGCCTTGCTTGACCCATGAGATCTGCCTGCACAAAGTACAGGAGGCAGAAAGCAGGGCATGTCCATGAGAAGAAGAGAGGAATGTGTTGGTTGCTCTGTGTATTCATAGGGCAGCGCTCGTCGTATGTTATGATACCAGCTGCCAAGATCATTTGGATAAATGCTTTGGCAGGATGTGCAGTGCAATTAAAAAAATAAACACAAACAAATAAATACATAAAGTGTGTGATATATTATAATTCAATCTTATGATACCAACAATAATACAGTTCCCACGTGTAATATGTTTATAACTGAAATCGAAAATTCTGTTTCCTAATTACAAATCTTTATGCAGATACACAATTTTATTGATGCCTCTGGGAAAATTATGTATGTATTACCCCATCTTTGTGTCCATGACAGAGACACGTATGTAGGTGAGCAAGCTTGGTTCCAAAGGGCAGCCACCTGCAAAGTGCCGATGGAGCTGGGGGTTAAGGGTCTGGCTCAAGGGCCCACAGACATGTGGCTTTTTGGCTGAAGCTGGGCTTCAGCTGGTGACCTTCCAATGACAGGCTCAGAGGAACACTGAGCCACTGAGCCACGAACCCCCCCCCCCCCCAAATATAACAGGTAGGGACAGTGAAAGAGTTTTGTTCCACTCTGTCATAGTTAGATCTTGTGAACCTTGCAGCCTTGACAATAGCATGTAGGTACATTTGGGAAACCATCTCATTATCTATTGAAAAAGAAATAATTTGCCTGACATTTCATGCGCATAAATGTCGTCTAATAATCAGAACTTACATTCCAATGGATAAAAAAGAGCATGACGTTTAATGGTTTTCAAATAATTTTTAGTTAAAATTAGCTAATGTACTATGACAAACTCTTCCCAAACATATAGCTTCTCCACACCAGCAGTTTATCTTCAGATGTTTCGTCTGTTCATTCATTTTATATGATTCGGACAACCAATCAGAAGTCCCACTTCAGAAGGTCTAGGCCCACCTATTCTTCCATCCTCCAATACAGAGTCAGCCTGAAAGCTAATGGGCATGAGATGACTTAGGACCCAGATCAAAAGCCCATTACTCAGGAAGCAGACCTTGTGTTTTCTGCAAGGACCACATCAATTGAATGCTCCATTCATAGGATGGATAGCCTCATATTTTGAATCATCTTTGATGAATAAGAGCTGGTACATAAATGTACAAGAAAATAACGAGACTTTATTGGTGGGGTACATGATCACCTGAAATGGTACATAGTCACCTGAATCAACTGTACCATATGACTGCGATTGCTGGATGAAAGTAGCAAGGTGCCTAGGAAGGAGTCGAAATATCACACGCACAGCAGACAATCACATTGTGATTGAGAAAATGGGATGTTTCATATATATTCCCATATCTCAGTATGATCTCAATTAGAGGTACAAAGTTCAGGTCCAGAAAGTACAAATCCAGACCAAGATTTTTTTTCAATCAACCAGTTGAATATAAATTGTCACATTCACTGAATACTTAGCTAGGTTGGTTGAAATATAATCTCGGTCTGGATTTGTACTTTCTGGACCTGAACGTTCTACCTTTGATCTCATTGATCCTGCAGGTGATGCCAGATATGCAGAGGAGAATGACCTCACCATGCTACACAACTAATGAGTGTAGCTGTACAACACGTAGTTGACCAACAGGCACAGAACAATCATCCCCCACCCCCCCAACCGCCCCGACTTCTTGTAATAAGACGAAAGACACAAGGGCAGCAGCAGAAGATGCGACTGTTCGTTCTCAGCGATCAGCGCGGCAAGACGGCCTCTCCATTTGTCCTGGCCTCTTACTGGGATCATGCTGGGACATGCCTTGTCTGGCTCCTTCCTACAAACCTAGAAACACTCAGGGCAGCATGCGCCCAGGGATGCGTTAATCCTGGCACATTGACATTACTCTCCACGTGTAAAAGTACTCGGTTATGAAAAGGGTCGGAAGATGCGAGATATTTCAAGTGTCAATCTGGAGTGCAGTTGCACACACCCTCCTATACTGAGACATTCCATCCATTCCTGCGCCGGTGCCGCCTGGGTGTTTCTGATGTGTTTAACTGGCCAGAACATCAGTACAGACCCTTAGGATAAAGAAATTGGTTTAAGATGGGATAGAAGGGGATTAGAAAACTCTGCAGAAAAAGATTGTTTTTAATCTATATTGCTGAGGGCAGCCCATGTTTAAATCCCCTTTTCTCTGTCTCTCTGCCATTTTCTCTTTCATATAAAGTGTATTTTTCAAAAAGGCTACATCTGCAGACGGATTATGGGAAACCAGGGCTAATTAGATAAGACGCACACCTTGTGTTTACTGTTCCCAGGGTACAGTAGAGAAGGAAAGAGAGACAGATGGGAAGAGAGAGATTTGATTTCAACAGACCAAAATGGAGCCATTATGCTTGGTGATGGCTGTCGAAGATCTCACAGTCCATAAATCTCATTTTGAACAATTCATGCCAGGCAAAATGTCTTCTTTTGTATTGAATTAATTGAGTTATTACTTTATAGAATACATAATTTATACGATCACTTGGGTCAAATAGACTGAACTGATGGAGCTGATGGAAAATCTTGTGATTTTTTTTTGTTTGCTTGTTTGGTCATTTGGAAGTCAGTGAACATTTGAAATTGAAAGATCGTTGTAGATACTGACAGCTAGGGAACTGGATAACTCAGTCAGTTGGTAAATATTGAGGTTGTGCTGAAGGACCGGAGTGCACCACATGTGGAATACTGTAGTTGTGGTCAGAAAGTCACTAGCTCATCTCATGGTCAGCAGAGGACTGTCAAACTTCTACCTACATTGCTTTGGATAAAATCATCTACAAAAAATATATATTGTTATTAAACTCATTTGTAGCCTTGGTCAAGCTGCCACAACATTTGGCACTGTTAAAGTACAGCTTACAAAATGAGAAAAACAAATTCAACTGTTATCCACACACTTGTGGTTCAGATTAGGAAATCGGCTCTAGATAAGATCTGAGTTTGACAGTAAAAATAAATGCTCGCTGCTGCTGTCAAGGAGGACTTCAAGTACAGTCAAGGACTCCCCCAAGGGTTGGATGAACATGTACCCAGGATAGCTTATCAAACTCGGGATACAATCCACATCTGTAAAGTCTAAAAGGTTCATTCTGACCATATTAGCAGGAAGTGACTGGGCAGCATTTCCTATAGGGTCCATTGTAGGAGAGGGTAACCTGAGATTTATACCAGCTGATGAATTGCCTGTCAAGCCTACATTTCCAGCTAAACTTATGTCATAAATTGCTTTATAAATTAATTTTCCCTAGAGGGGGGCGGTAGTAAATGCTGAGGTGCATTGTCTATGTGAGGGTGTGTCTTACTAATTTAATGAAGATTCCTATCTGGATGCTCTGATTAATAGGACGGAACTGTAAAATTAAATAAACCTGCAATTACTGATCCATTATTAAAGCTGTAAAAAAGGACCAGAATGATTGTATAAAAGCTCTTTGGTGAGTCATGAATTTTTCTATTTGACAGAAAGAAAGGGACAGTTTTATGTAAAATGCAGCTGGATTATACAATCCTGTCCAGCACAAATATTTGCAGATTATTCCCTTTTAAATGGACAGTCTGCTCATGTTTGTCAGAATAAATGCAGCCCTGGACTGGATTAGGATGCTTACACTGAAAAGGGTGACCACCACGTAATTTTAATCTTTAAAAACAAATATTGATGCAACATTTGTGGACATCAGTGCAACATGCAGTATGTGATTTTGCAAAGACATAAAAGACTTGCGAAGGAGAAGGTAAGAAAAACTTGGGAAAAAAAATTATGTCCTGACGGAGAGGCAGAGGGATGATAATATGATCCTTTTCCTAGGTGAGCACCATATCAGTCAGTCTATTAAAACCTGAAAATCGTGGGACGGTTTCATCTGGCTGTTACCAGTGAGATTGTTACGGTAGATTTCTTACTCTAACGCTTCAGCTTTCAGGACCAAGCAAACATGGCTGTTGTGTTTGAGACGCTTAGCGGGAAGAAGGAATTGAACCACACTCTTTTCCAAGAACTGAAAAAAAAGTAAAACCAATTTTGCATTCATCTCTGAACCAACAATCATCATAAGTACATTTTAAAGATCAGCGGTGACTATTTCAGCTGATGTTAAATATGTTATGGCCTGATGTTCAGGCCAGACCAAATGGAAACAAGAGGATAAATTTAGATTAAATGGGCCTGCTTTCAGTATCACTGCAACAAGTGAGCCACCGAACCAGTACAGAATGCTGCAATGCCACACATTACACTTAATGCGTACTTTAATACTCTTAAAGATGACAAACTACAATAAATGCTCATTTGGGAAATTACAACGTGGCCCTGCTTTTGTGTAATTATATTTATTGCTGCGGGATTTTAGCCCTACATCTGCTTTCTATTCAAGATGCAGATTCACCTTCAGCTCAGGAAACCAGTTTAATCATATTAGCCAGTTTCCAAAGATTAATGCCACTCTGAAGTTTTGAACTTTGGATGAGTTACATTTTCCCCTACCCTGATGAGCTGCTGTAGGGGTACCAGAGCTCCTTCAGCTCCTGATTAGTTTGTAATTTACATGGACTGGAGCTTCTCAATAATTAACTCCATCATTTAAAATAACGGTCTCCATAATTGAGCAATGCGCATGAGACCGGGGACCTTTTTTCCGATTGCTGCCATGCCAAATGTAAGCTGAGCTGCTGGTGGGGCAGATCACTGCCCCACGGTGGGTGGGGGAGGAGATCTACAAGTGACCTCAAGATGGGGGCGGAGCTACGGCATCACTCCTGAGGTCTTTAAGCTGGAAGCTACCTGACAGGACACTCTTTCATTTTATTTGAAATGATTCTACTCCCATCCCTCTAATGGCAGTGGCTGGTTTCCTTGATCACATTCCAGTTTCGGTTTGTTTGCATTATCCTTCACACAATTTTAGCCTCTTGTATTTTACATTTATTTAAAAAAAGAGGTACAAGGTTTCCTTCAAGGTAACATAATATGAAAGACTGAAATACTATGTGGGCTAAACAGTATTTTCACCACCGTCAGAATGTTGTTCTCTCAGATACCGTAATTGTGAAAGAGGTCACTGGAACAGCAGGCGCTGTGATACGCAGCATGTTTTCACCCACAATATCTAGTGAAGCGAAACTTCCCACTCCCACTGTATATACTAATAAAGCAGCAACTGCACAGAAGAAGAGAAATCAGTAATAAATCAGACACAGAAGGCCGAAGTCAGCGCTCATGGAGGGGTTGCTTACACAAAAAAATTCTGAGGGCAGAAAGAAAGGTGATTGGTTCAGATACATAACCAATCAGATTTAAGGGAGGTTGGTCCAAGCAATTAACGGAGGCACGACCAACCAATCAGATGTCTTGGCTCCATCTCCTCAAGTTTCTTGGATCCACCTCTATATCGCTTTTAACCAATCATTTTTCATTCTGCCTTCAGAACATTTTTACGCAAGTGAAACTCCCACAAGCAAAGTGAGAGGAAGATATGAGAAGGACCAGAGTAAGAGGGCAATTTATGTCAATTCATCTGGTCATTCATTCATTTAGTAATATTTTTATTCTTTCATTCATCTTCTACATTGCTTGTCCTGTGCAATGTCATAGGGGCCCAGAGCCTATCCTGGAGTCACTGGGCACAATGTATAACCCAGGATGAGGCAGCAGTCTGTAGCAGACTACACAAGACAACAAAGAACATCAGAGACCAAAAACATTTTTTCCAAATCAGTTTTTCATGCTGATTCCAAATCTGTTTTCAGTTTTTTTCAGTCACTTCAACTTTTTGATTTATGAGTAATGCTAGTTAATACTGTAACTGCAGGTTTTGTGTACTAAAACAAAAGTATCACTGTAATATAAAGCAAAATCAAATAGACAGTGGGCATAAAGTAACTGTTAACCACCGTTGTTTCTTCAAAAACGCTTTGAGTTTGATTTTCTTATGTACACCATGTCTGGTTTGTCACGATACAGCATCCAGCAGTAGTCGGCCATCATGCTTTCTATGTAGTTTTAGCTGAGAATCCACTTGTATTCATGCGGCAAAAGTAGGAGTCGTCGATAGAGCCTCTTGGTTCTCTCCACACCATCGGAATTCCAAATGGCATTGCTGCCTTTCGCTGATTTAGCCAGTCAGGCAGACCATTTGAACAACTGCTACAGATGACATGCGGAGCCCAAGATTTATCCTGGTCTCCACGTAGACAGCCAAAGTATAATTTGTATATCTTCTTAAGATCTGCAGTGATTGAGTGACATTGTGCTTTCATTGTGAATGAACCACACACATTACAGAAACTGTCTGGATGATTAATGCAATTTCTAGGCATGATAACAACTGAAAGCCAACACAGTTGATGCTGTCTGTCGCCGTCGCCTTCGATTTTCAGGTCGATGACCCAGAATTCAAACTCGATAGTTCAATTTAGTATTTCTTTTGCAACAATTTGAGAAAATAAAAAAAATTGTTGAGAAGCTTACATCATCAAAATGAAACCTGAGGCTCAACTACCTATGTTTCCCACCAAACTAAGCTGTATACACAAGACATGCGCACTAGGTCAAATTAATCATACTCAAATCGTAATTAAACAAGTATCAATAAAACATAAATTAATATCTAGTCACCTAGAGAACAGTGATGCTGTCTATAAGATAAAAAACACAGACAACTCTTGTAATACACTTAGGCCGACTACATGTACATAAAATCATACTACATATACAGTACATGTACAGTAGATGTACAGTAGACATATACAGTAGCTTCATCGCAAAAACTTGACTCGTTAGAGAAAGACTAAGCACAGATTTGAAATCAGCATAAAAACACTACAAAACGCACATAAAATGACCTCTGATGAAAATGACCTGTTAACCTGTGTCATTATAATCATGATGATGACCCTGGCTATTTAAAGAGCTGCATGACACAAAAGTCTCTGAGAAAGTGACTTTCTAATGACCCCACTTTGGGCTCTGGAACAAGAGCCAAATATTGAGGTCAGTTATTTTACTTGACCTCTAAATTTAATTCATTATACTAGGATACACAATGAATTACACCCAGGTTTAGTCAGAAGACAAACCGTTATGATGAGATCTAGTATATGCCTCTAGAAGAGTTTGGGTATAAATGTAAATGAGGATAACGGAATAAAAAAAAAAAACTCTGTATAACTATTTCTTTGCAAAGTTGTATTCTATTGCTTGTAAATATAATTGTACTTGATAGAGCCAGTTAACATTTATTGCAATGATAGGAGTGATAGTTAAGCCAGGTTACAACAAATTCTGGGAATAAATGTTTAATATTTAAGTACATGCTATGTTCTTCAAGGAATCCCATCATCAATCTCACAGTGGAAAGGGCAGTCAATGCTAAATTAACTGTGGAGATTAATTGTTTGGCCAGATGATGTCAGGGATATTGAATTAGCAGGTTATGTGTGGCATCAGGGATGTAATTAGCGGAGCAACAAGGCCTCCGAGAGACGAAATAACAGCAGGAATGCAAACACTCCAAAGGCACCAAACCAGCTCCGAATTATAAATTCTAACTCACTGACAGTTGAGGGATCAGAGTATCAGAGTAGCCAACTAGAAGGGCTATGTACTTCCCCAGTTATTGGATGTGGACAGCGATGGAAATACTTCACGAGGCTTGGCAGCCATTTGTTAGCCAATGATGCAGCAGGCTGGGGGGGGGGGGGGGGCTTCTGAGGATCCACATTAGCACCAACAAACAGGTTATTGCAGTGCCATA
>JAODUD010000039.1:10021881-10038591 GCA_026784285.1 Stomatorhinus walkeri | reverse complement strand
ATTTATCACATTATGGGGACATTGTGTCCCCATAAGGATAGGTATACCCGCTCACACACACACACACACACACACACTGTTATTGGAATGACACCACGTTGACACCTGCAGCAAAAGGAATTCCTTGTAAACTTGGTGAACAATAAACATTCTGATTCTATTTTTGTCACCTATTTTGCTGACAAAATGAGTGTTTTATGGTACTGCACAGGAAGTGGTCAAACAGGACCGCTCAGGTATGCTTACAGTATGACAATGCAAGAGATTTTATATAGAGTGCTGTGACTCTATATGAAAAAAGGTAAATCTGAAAATAGACATGTCATGGACCAGGCCAATGAGAAACAGCAAAAGTATCAAACTGTTAGCTTTCAGGATTCTATCGTATGTCAAAAGCTAATTTTAGTTCCAGGAAGCAGATGTCTACTGGAATATTTAAAACACTGCATTTTTCACAGGACGTAACATATTAGTCTCCTCAACATGAAGAGGAAAAGCAGCACAAGGCGGTCGGTCACTGCAAAGGAATTAAATAGTCAGAGGGAAGTCAGGGCTCGCCATTCACCCATTCCAGTCATCAGACCACATAATTCAGCGAGTTATTCTCTATCTGACCTTCACCGTCTCCCCAGAAATCATTTGCTTTCCATTAACATGTGATCATACCTACAAACTGCACCAGGATCTGTACATCAGTCCAGTGAAATCGATCAATTTCCCCAAAATAACACCATTCAACCTAAAAGGCACCAAGTAATTATTCAAAGTCTCAATCCAGAGTTGAAAGGATTCAAAGTTCTAATAAACATAAAACTCATTCCAAAACTAGTCTCCTTAAAGGCATATTGACATATTAAATGTCACCGGTGATTCATAATTATTTCAGAGCAGTGTTAGGACGTACCTTAAAGACCTTCAGTTCCAATTATTTCCACCTTGGAGAAAACCGTGGCAGTTACCATAATTGAACACAAGCTTTTTAAAAAATTAAAGGTGGAATTTATTTCTCTTTAATTTTCTTTATCTGATATGTGTAATGTTGTTACCGTGTCCTAGTCCACGATGACAAACACCCCAAACAAATGCATGAGCTCCCTGGACGCTCCGGCTTCTGTGAACAGCCTCTCTGGGTCTGATTGATGCTTTCAGGCTGCATTCATAGCAAAGGCCACGGCTAAAGGACCCACTCTGCCTCACAATCCACATCAACTGCACTGTGGCTCAGTGGGCGGCTGATTCTACAACGGCAGGATCGATATCAGCCCTATAACTTCAGAAAGGGGGCGGGGGTCCTCCCCAAATGTTCATGTGTTCTCTCCCACATCTTGCCAAACAGTTGCCTTTCAGGTACACATTCCCCCTAACCTTCTATTAGCGATTAACCTTGTATGTGCATCATTTAAAGGGTTGGCACCACAAGCTGCTTGTATTCTACCTTATAATGCTTCCTGGAATCTTCTCTGTATTACCAGGGGACCCTAACTGAATAACAGCAGTTAAAAAAAAAAATAGCAGATGAATCATGCACAAGTGACAAAAGTAATAATTTTCACTCCTTCCCCTACTACAGATCCTTACATATCCCTAAAGCAGTCTAAGATATGCTGGGACTGCCAGAACAGCTTCACCCCAATGGCCATCATCCCCCAGAATGCCTCTGCAGAGTCCCATAGTAACATCTCAGTTGTTAACCATGGTGTGTGGCTTATGGTAAATACCTGCAATAATGCAGTTTAAAAGAGAGGGCTCTAACTCGCCAGTTACACTAATGTGCATTTGATCTGCAAGCAGGAGCGGTTAGGGCGTGCTGAGGGTGTAGGGGTTACACCATAAAATGGTAGGAATAAAGAACGCACTTAATGGGACTTAGTTGGGTAAGAACTTGAGGGTTCAGATGAGGCTTCTCACTGCTCCTGCTCTGCACATCGCCCCAGCCTGAGCCTTCTCAGCCAGGTCCCCCTCAGTTACAGCAACACATTGGACAACAAGATGATCAACTACTGGAGAGCAACAGCGAATGAGCCGCTCGTGTCTCATCAACATTAACAGCGAACTCAAACTGATCAATTAAGCTGCCTACATTTATACCACACAAGTTACCAAATCCATTCTCAGATGCTTTTATCTTCTGTAATGCATAGCTGAAATTCAAACGAGAATAAGCCAGACAAAATCTGACTATACAGGACTTGCAACACAATCTTACCTGTTACACTCAACTTAACCATAGGACAAACCATAATAAAATAAGTGGGCCTGGTACATTTCCTTCACAGGCTGTTATGGGTTTATGGGAACATCACTGCCGCAAAGTAGGATTCAGTAGTCAGAGACCAGAGCTGGAGGGGGTGTACTCCCTTTGGTACCATGTTGCCAGATGAGAGGAACAATGGTCGCAGTGCCCAGCTTAGCAAGTCGTTACAATAAAATGGGTCTTCGGTGAGAGTCAGCATTATGTGAGCTAAGAGGATTACGTGATGCTATTGCAGGCCCCCCTTCTCAATTACCAAATGAAGGCTGTAAGCGGGAAGGGATGGTGCGCTCTGTGCCTCTGTCCTCACCAGAGAGGGGTTACCAAAGTTCAGCTGCTAACTCGATTCGTTTTCAGTTTGTAGATTGCGCCATGAGCACGGCCATGTTTATAACTGCAGTGCTCTTCTATAGTTCCCTAAAGCACGCATTGGAAAACCTTTTCAACCTACGGTGGAATTAAAATCACATTCCCATTTGCGTTTGGGAGCAGAACCTCTGTCGGGATCTTTGTTCCAGTGATAATGGGAGGATCGGTTAAGTCTGTGGATGAGCCGATACCAGTCTGATGAGCACGGTGATCTCAGAGTGTAACAGCTACAGGGAATGGATGCCTGCTGCACGCTTCTGCCTCCAGAGATGCCCACTGGACACAAACATTCACAAAACTGCCAAATGTCACCTGTCCCCAGGCTCCAAATAGTGAGATTCAGGAGGACGACAGAAGTTTGGATAGGTGACATGAGAGCTCATCTGGGGAAAGGGTTAGGAGAAATTGCTGTTTAACAGACAGGTTTTAAAAAATAGATCTGACACGTATACTGAGACAATTAAGCTGGAATTAATAAAATGCTAAACAGAGGACCGTGTTTTACAACCAGATAAAAGGCATAAATTAAACTGGAATAGTGTGTGATGCAGGACACAATGTAAACAGCCCCCATCTGGTGTTTGGGTGCCCGCGGTGAATGGTAAGGACGCCAGAGCGAGCTTCGTCACCACGCGCCTACTGATTCCACTCTCACTCCCACCCTGCCGTCCAGGCTTCCAAAACACCATCGGCATCTTTCTAACTTGTATTTTATATAAAAGAAAACAAGAGTACACATCCACCCTGCACGGGATAATGACAATCCACGAGGAGGAGTCTCGAGTTCAAGGGTGAGTTTGAGGGCAAACCCCCCAGGGTCATCCCCAGTGTCACCAGCAGGAAATCCTCGGGGGCTACGGCTAGGAAAATGAACGATAAAAGTGGGTACAAAGGAAACCGAATTCTGAAGCCTTTTACAGACGCACTAGAGTCCACGGTGAAAGCTTGGAAGTTGTCCGACTGTCTCCCATGAAACAAGGGTAGAAGAGGTTGGCGCGAGGCGTGGTCCTACACCACAGCATACTGCTGGTAGAGTAAGTCCCGGATCTTGAAGTAGTCTTCACAGAGGCAGCCCTCCAAGCCGATCCGGCCGGCTTCAGTCTGGAAGAGAGCACAAGACGCCCGACGCTCAGGATTAGTCATGCCCAACGTCCCTCCAAAGGGACTGACTCACGGCGGGCCCGCTTTGAACGGTAGCAAGGAAGCCAGGAATCATTCAAGGTGCAAATGAAAAGCCGGCGCCGTCCAGCAGGACGACGGAGCTCTTTGCCGTGGGCGGAGACCTGAGACTCACTTGCTACTCACAAGTTTCACCGTATAGAAGATTAGATCTAATAATATCAAGGCATCACACATTAGCATGTGAATGGATTATCATTTCTAATTTGTTCTGGGCCGCTCAAGCACAGAGGAAGGTTAAAACATTCTGTGAACTAGGGACATCCAATGCCAAGTGTAATTAAAGCCAAAGTAAATTCTAGCACAATGCAAGCTTATTATTTCCAGTGTGTCCGATATGAAGCCATTATGTAACCTTGTGAGACACCGTGGAAGAAGTTGGGACTCACCCTGCGAACCGCAACCATGTTGTTACAGACCAATACCCCCCCGACAAATTCTGCCTGGATCCCCTCTCGCAGAAGGACCTGCTTGAAGTCCGACAGGCGTGGCTCGTTGATGAACACCGACTGGTGTCCTGGGATCTGTGGCAGATGGGAAACACCCTTGAGCTTACGCTCACGCGGAATCCCCCCCCCCTCCGGCTCCTTGGAATCCCCATCTCGCCTCATTGGACGGCAGTGGCTCCAGGGTAGGAATGACATCGCTCTCCTCAGAGGCCTCCCTCTCGTCCTCGCCGAACAGGGTCTTCATGGCGCGCTGCTGGGCCACGGCGTTGTGGTCGCCACCCAACTCCGAGCTCACCTCCATGGGCAGCTCGCCCTCCTCAGCCTCCTCCTTCAGCTCCCCTTCCTCCATCACCACACCCGTGTCCACCTTGATGACGCGCATGTCCAGGACGCCGTCGATCCAGGCCAGCTCCATATCCTTGGCCTTGCAGAACTGCAGCGAGCTCACCAGCGAATCCTTCAGCCTCACCTACAGACAGATGCCCCCCCCCCCCACCTTCAGTGACGCACACACGTTGTCCATCCCTCTGCCCATAGCATGCGCTCCGACCCCCGGTATCTCCGCGAGGATGACAGGCGCCGGCCGGGGCCCTCACCTGGTAGATGTGAGTCTCGCTGGTGGCGTCCACCGTCTCCTGCAGCTTGGGGGTGTACACCTTGATGTCCTTGCCGCTGAAGACCTTGCAGGACTCGGCCAGGTCCAGACTGGCCTCGGGTGGCCCGTGCACGATGACCAGCTGCCGCGGCTTCATCTGGTTTATGATCTTCTTTATGGAGTCTCCGTCTGATCGGCCTTCATAGTCGATATAGGTGATCCTGGCTCTGAAGACAGGTGATGGAAAAAATTTACAATGCTAATAGATATATGATCAACATAATTCCTGTCACTAGAAAGATCTCTGAAGATCATGAGACCATATAAAATCTAAATAAAATGATGAAAATAAGGTTTTTTTATATACTACTGTAAAATTAATACCAGATGTTTGGCTCCCAGACATGCACTCTCCTTAAAGCACTCAGCATTTCATGTGCATATGAAACCCTTCTATGGAGGCTATACTACCAGTCAATAGTTTTTGCGCACCACAGGTTTTTAACTACTTTTCCATTTATTCCATAAGCTGCGGATTTTTTTTATTCTTAAGTACAGAAAAGTTGAGTGAACAGTCATAAAATTATAAAAACAAGTTTCCTTTATGGTATGAAAAGAGTATGTAACATCCTATTAACTAGTTGTGTGGTGACAGCATAGCCAAACTCTAGGTTGTCCTTTAACTAAATGCACTGCTTAACGGTTTCATGCCATGAAACAGAGCAGTATTTAATATCCCTCAATGTGGAATGGTACGGTCTGCTCGCTCTCCTAGCTCTCTAACGGCAAGCACTCACTTGATCTCTATCGTCTCTGTGGTAGATGTGCACTTGGTGGGCACGTCAGAGAGGTCCTGGTCCATGGGCTCGTCCCCGTTCGCCATTCCCGACTCCAGCTTGTTCTTCTCATCCTCGGTGGCTTGGAGTTCGGGCACCAGGAAATCTTCTGGTCTGAGGACAGAGCGATGGAGACGGGGGAGCATGAGTGTGGGGATGTGCTTCTACTCCAACGTGGCAGAATGATGCACCGGACCCTCAGTCTTCGCTATACCTAATGATCTCTCCATACTCGTCCCACTTGATCCGTTCCTCGTGCGCCGGGAACATGGGGTAAGACTTCTTGGCCTGTTTGAAGAAGCTTCCCTTGCGACTGCCCTCCGCCTTCATCATCAGGTCGTGGTGTTTGGTCTTCACCACGGCTGGCTGCTCCAGATCGTCCTCCATGTCGCTCTCGTCACTGGAGTCAACATCTACCCTGTGGACATGCGAACGGACACCGTAAACACACACGTAAAACACACACACCATAAGGAACGCTGTAGTAAACAGATACTGCCTCTGCTCTCTGTCCCTCCTAAGTTCTTCATTTCAGAGTGATGAAGTTCTCTGTAGGCTTTGGCAATATCCCGTTCTTCATACTGTCATATCTTTATACATTATAACATGGTATATGGGGTTTTAAGGGTATTTTAGAGAACTTCACTGCAATATTGCGGCTCTCCATGGATTTGACCCTCAATTTCTGCCTGACCACCTTCTCCCCTACACTCCAGCCCGCGCACTAACATCTTCGGGCTCTAACCTTGTTACTATACCTAAATTCAGATTATGCTCTCTGGGTGGCAGCACGTTCTGTGTGACAGCACCTACACTCTGGAATGCACTTCCTCACAGTCTGCAAGAGGTTCAGTCTGTTAGCATCTTCATCTATTTCAGGAATGCTATGATGTGACTGCCAATACATAACACGCCCATTGTCATTTTGCTTTTGCTGTTACTTTACTGTATCGCATTGTACCCGACTGTATTGTAAAGCATCCTTATATCATAGTTATTCATTTAATTTGTTATTATTAATATCATCGTCATCATCATGGGGGCCTACTTCTCCAGCTCAGTGAATTTTATCAGCAAGATTTCAAAATTCGGTGGAATTAAAAAAGTTAAAAATAAGTAAGAATAATAATAGATTGCAAATAGGGGATAAGTAGGCGTAGTAAACATATCTAAGCCATAATAACAATGTGCAAATGTAGAATTGTGCAATACTAGGCTTAGTGCAAACGGGAGGGAGCTGGCTGTAGATCAGTGTTAGTGCATGAAGGAATCCAACTAGAAATTAAGGTGTTTAACAGTCTGATAGCATGAAGATAGAAGCTTCTATACAGCTCGCCAACTTGAAACAAAAAGCTGTGAGATTAGATGCCAGACTTGAGAAGGGTGAAAACTCCACGGCTGGGATGACTGAGGTCTTCGGTCACTGGCTGTCAGTGCGTGTCCGTCAGCTCACACGTGTTGTTCATGTTTTTGTACATGCGTGGGTACACACACACACACACACACACACAGTCACTCTCACGCAGTCACGCACAGTCTCTCACATGCACAGTGTCTCACACACAGTCACTCTCATGCAGTCACACACAGTCTCTCACATGCACAGTGTCTCACACACAGTCACACACACAGTAACTTACTCTTTCGCTTGCTCCAGCTTCTTTGCTGCCTCTTTCTTCACCCTTTCTTTCTCCAGGTATTCTTCCAATTCCCGCCCTTCCAGCTTTACCCGTCTCCTGATCTAATTTGTGCAAATGATATACAGATAAAACAACTCACAGAAGAGGCATCACAGGGTCCCCTGATGATGTAAACCTCATGACTCATACCTCCTGCCAAATCCCTCTACCTGCACAAAAGCCCAGGTCTCACCTCTAAGTCAAGGATCCTTTCGCCCGGATTGTCGATCAGGTATCGAGCCAGGGTTCCAGGCGTGGTCCGGTATGTTAGGATGACCGAATTCTTGCCATCACGACACCACTGTATGAAGAGCTCGCGGGAGAATCCAGACTCCAGGTCCGGCTGGCTGCACAGCACCACCTTGGGGCTGGACACGCGGGCCAAGTCAGCCAGGCTGTGGCAGAGGGACAGGTGACGGAACTGGAAGGGGTTGTTCCTCTTGTCCTCGAAGCACCTCATCAGCTTGTCGCTCATCCACTCGACCTACGGAAAGGATCCCATCAGCCTGTCTCCCAAACCCGGCTGAAGAGCCCAACCTGGAGTCTGAGACGAGCTGAGGGCAGACCTGCGATTTGGAGAACTCCACCACGTTGTAGCTGACGTTGTTGAGCAGCGCGAGGGAGTAGGCCCCCAAGCCAGCGTCCTTCGTCCTCCATATTTGATCGAGAAGCTGTGCCAGCTCCAGCACCCGGCCTGCGGTGTCCACGGCAATCAGCACGTTCCCATCGCCACGCAGCGTCTCCATCACATTGGCTGAAGAGCAGACAGTGACCATTTAGTCCTGGGGGGCCGGAGCCCTGTGTAGCTTAGTTCTTTCCCTGCGGTAATTAGCACAAGGAGTTGAATCAGGTGTGTTAAATGAGGGGAAACCCAAAAGCTGCAGGGCTCTGGCCCCCCAGGACTGGAGTCTGACACCCCTGCTTTAGGGTATACAACAGGCGGGCCGCTGAAGAGAACGCGGCGAGACGCCGGCGAGGCTTACTGAGAAGCTGCTCGTCACGCTGCTTCCGGCGTGGCTGCACGTACGTGGCGTTGAAGGAGTCCGTGATGAGCAGCGAGGGCCGGCTCACCATCTCCAGGGAGCAGCCGTTAAGGTGACTGTGAACATGGACGTGGCCCCAGTGACAAAAAGTCAGGCTGACAAGGAAAGCCCCACCGCAACAGAAGGCCATAAAGGCCTTTCACCAACAGCTGCAAAACTTACATCTCCCTCTTATGGTTGAAGTCCACTGCGTACACGATCTCCTCCTCACCATCTTTCACAATCTTCCAGATGGTGCCGCCGATCATGTGACCCGCTGGCAGGGGAGTGATGGACAGGCCATGTCCCTTCCCTGAAGGTCAAAGATCAACTGTTATACACTTGCATAAAAAAGGCTCATGCAAGCCCAATACAGTGAAATGTCTGCACTCCCTCACCTTTCAAATTGACGATCTGTGAATATTTTAATTGCTGGATTTTGTCAAACGCTGAATCCACGTCATCCAGAGTGAACAAGGTGAAGTCCTCAGTATTGTGGCGTGACTGGTGAGACATTCACTTGTGAGTCGTACCTCCAAAATCAGTTCACATCTTACTCCTGTGTGTTCTATTCATTTCTGCACCAAAGGTCTACATTTACATCTAGCAGACAGTTTTATCCACAGCAGGAGAGCAGGGTCAGCCAATCCCTATTTCGGGTTAAAGGCCATGGTCAAGGACCCAACAGACCAAAGGATTTTAACTAGGACCTTCTGGACACAGTCCTAACCCACAGAGTCACACACTACCTATAAGCAGTCTTAAGCATTTGCACGTCTGCGAGTTGCTCATTACTTTTACCAAGTGACTTATTGCTGCCTTTAGGACATATTAAGCATCACAGGGGCCTGAAAGCTCATCGCCCACCTGATATAGGTCATACATGAACATCTGTCCCATCTTGTACACCGGGATGGTGGCATAAATGGTGCAATTGAGCCCCAGCTTTCCAACAGCATAGGGCAGAGCACCAAGATGCAGGGGGTCAGGATGAGAGAGCAGCACAGCGTCCACCTGGTGAACATACCTGGGGAAGAGCAATGGGGAGGGGAGAGGGGGTGTCAGAGATCAGGTGGCATTTGAGGGCAACATGCCCAGTCAGACCTGCAAGGGGGGGAAAAAAGGGGCAGAGATTTACCCCACCTTTTAATGGCATCGATGATGTCCATGGAGAAGCTCTCGTCCCAACCGCAGTCGAGCAGGAATCGAAACTCATCGACCTGCAGCAGGTAGCACAGTGCCGACTCCTCCTGCACCCCCGACAGAGCCGTCAGCTTGATAATGGATGTCATTTTCCTCCACTACGGAAACTGTCACGATGATAAACAATAGGCTGATTCACGCAGCAGTATACAATCTCTATAAATAGACTAAGAACGAACAGGCAAGGCGACCATTCGAGAGCACCGTTACATCTCACAGTGAGTAAACCAAGTTTCGTTCACACATACAGTGTGTAAGGCTTTTTGTGGGTGGTCAGTGATCTCTTAGGTTAAGTACCTCTTAGGTTAAGTATATCAATCGTCAGGGACCCTCTTTCCTAAATGAGCCCAAATATTTTATATACAAGCATGCTGATGGCCTATCAATCATAGTCCCAATAGTAACTTTCTTCAAATTACGAAACGTTCAAAATTAAGACGCAGATACGTTATTTTACTATTTACAGTGGAGTACATTTCTAATACACTAAGACAAATAGGCAGTATACTAGCCAGTTATCTAGTTTTAAGGTTAGTTTAAAACTATACCTACAAACCTCAAATGGCTACACTAGTTAAATAAAATAAATATTCGTGGACATCCAAAACTACGTAGTAACCCATGATCAGCAATAGTGGATAAAAATATAAAAACTCCAACAATTCTCAGGTGGTTGCATTCCTAGCTCAGACACACAGAGCAAATTTGTTAACTAGATAGCTGTTTAGAAGACGAATAAAATCAGAAACATACCATAAAAGTTCATAGGGACAACAGTTTGTTTTTTTTATAAATTATACTAGAGATTTTTAAAACAAGTAGCCAACATGTTGACGATATTTAAATTAACACTCGCTACAAAGAACCGCACTTTCTTCTGTTACCGGTTCGCCATTACTGATGCGTCAAAGGTGAAAGGGTATTCGGTTGTACCATTCCTCCAAATGTCTTTCAATATAATATAGGTGACACATTCTGTCAAACATAGCCACATTATAATACATATTAAAATCTGCTTCAACATGATTTGAATAACTGTTCGTTTTATTTCATGTCATTTAACGCACGGTAATATTATGGAGCCTCCCCAAAATGAGCTTCCTCGAGAGTTGGTTCAGTCCAATGTCCTCCGCCGTCAGACGGTAGATAGCAAACGAGGGTGAACTTGGAGGTTAAGGTAAAGTTTAATCCCATATCTGCATTAATCGCGCAATGCTCCATTAATAATAAATATATTATGTCCTACGTTTGTTGGCATGTAGCTTTGTGTGATTTTTAAGAGATGCATGACTATTCTGTTCGGTATCTATTGCTAGCTAGGCTGTCCATCTCGAGCTAACCCAGTGATATTGAGACGGAGTGGATTAGCAACAAAATATCACTCATTTGCAAAACCTGAATATACCAAATGTCCACATTCTAATTAGCCAAACGTGACTTGATTGAAATCAACAGCACATGATACAGCTAAGCAGATTTTTCTTTTAAAGTCCCTCGTGAAGTCGAAGCTGCTTACCGATGTGTTGTTATTTAAGGTTCTTATCTGTAGTAGTTCAAAGTGGCTCTTGTATAGCTGTGCAGAATGAGACGTGATCCCTGGCAGGTATATCAAAGCCCTGAGAAAGTAGGCCCTAGATGCAGCCGTTTTTGTTATTAATTCGTAGAAGTGAAGGAACTCATTTAATGTTTGCTAATTAAATATCAAATCATTTGGAAGTTCGGCACATGAATTGTGTCCATTATCGATGTCGATCATTAGGGACACCTCAGATATTGCTGTTTACTGCGTGACAGAAGTAAAAATTCAGCATTAAATGTGTAAATTTACAGTTTTTTTAAAGAGACATGGTTGTAAAGCTCGAGATCTTTTAACTTTTGGTACTTGGTCGAATACAGAAATTATGATGATCTTTCTATGTATTTGCTTTCTAATAAGTCGGTTTTACACTGACGTGTATGTAATAGCATGCATTTTATTTCTTCTTCAGGAAATATGGTTAACTTTGCGTCCATGCTGCGGGACCACTGGGTCAACGTGCTCGTGCCCCTTGGGTTTGTGATCGGAGTCTACTTGGACAGAATGAATGACCAGAAACTCACAACATTCAGGAACAAGAGCGCACTGTACAGCAGGTTGGTGTGTGTCTTTCGGTTATGAGGGAGCCCTGTAAATATGCAACGTTAATACAGACCATAAGAGCCTTTCTTTCTCTTTTTAATTATAGGGAGCTGAAGCCAGGAGAAGAAGTTACCTGGAAATGATCTGTCTGGACAGGGGAAATATTTAATATTCACACAATCACAGTAGAAATCACCATTGTTTCCTGATTCCTGCTTGGAGGATAATCATTCAAAATTCATTATTCATTATGTAATACAAAACGAAGTTTAAAATGAAGTTTGTAAAACATGTACTTGGTCCTTGGTGTATTTGGAAATGGTGAACGGTGTATATAAATCTTTAATTAGCCAAACCAAACTGTATTTGGTGTGTGTAATATGATTTGTCATTGCTATAAAACAGTATACCAAGGAAAAGCATTTCCTTTTAAAATTCTATGAAATTAGTTTTATAAGGGTGAGGAACATATTTAAGCGCTTTTTTGCACTGTTTTTCCTCCGCAGTTCCTTCATTCTCAGCACTGATCCTAAGGGACCGGCCGGGCCCTTGGTCAGCACATGTGCACTAAAGCACCACATTCTGCTCTGTTAGCTCTGTTATCTGCAGGCTCGGAGTGCTGTAGCGATGTAATGGAGCTCAAATGGCTTCTTCAGAATTTCCTGCCAAAGTGGTTCCTCCCCCACACAAGTGTGTATGAAGAGTGTCTCTAATTGAAATGTAAAAATAGACCTCAAAGATAAGAATATTTTTATGGATCCTGCCCCCTCGATACTGACGATGTATTCTATAAGCAAAGTGCTCGAAAGCGGTCAGATTAACACATGCTGTCATTTGTAATTTCAAAGAACTACAGCGACGTGAAGATTTTTCATTCATAAAAAGCTCTTATTCATTATCCAAGCACTTATCCAATATGGGGTCATGTTGGAATCTGGAGCTTATCCCAGATGGCATAGGGTCCAAGGCAGGGGGCACCATGAATGGAATGCCAATCCATTACAGGGCACATACAATCAAGCACAAATATAGGCAAAAATAGAGAGGCACCTGTTAGACTAACCATGTCTTTGGACTGATGGAGGAATCACACTTGACATGGGTAGGGCATGCAAACTGCACACATGGTGCAGTAGCAGAATTTGAACCTCAACCCTGGAGGCATGAGGTGATGGCACTACACAATGTGGGAGAAACAGCTTCCCGGTGCATTAAATCAAGCAGCGACTGACACATCATCATCCTGCTTGAGGGAGCCAGATTCTCTAGCACAAGCAAGTCTGAAGAGGGTTACAGCGTTTTTTTAAACTTCAGAACCATTTTTGCCTTATGAAGAATACAGCAATGATAGAATGACAAATAATATATTAAAGCCATTCATAAAACATTTTAATAAGCAGGGAACTTTATTGGCCTATAAATCAAATCCGGGTGATTTTATTCCACGTAAGCTTAATGTTCATCAAAGTATGCGCAGTGGAAGAGAGACTATACATTGCTTATACATTTTATATTTAAAAAACCAAATATTGATATTGTTGGGAAGAGAAAACAGGTGTTTTATTGTGATCATAATGATAAATATGTAGGGAGGAACTGTAATGAGTCCCTTCTGTGTAAGAGAATACGAACACAGCACTTAGCAGTGCCTGTAGCCAGCAGGTAACGTTTTGTTAGCTAAGCTGAGAGGGCCCTTGGGAAAGGGGGCCTTGCTGATTTCCTAACATCCAGCCTTTAAAGTATTTTATGGTGGCAAAGGCTGCACCCTTTCCCAGAATCAGAATAATTGCTTATTTGCATTTTTGTAACAAACTACAGGCTTCAACATTTAAGGCACGTTGGTTGCTGACTCAACTCTTTAAAACTCCTGAACCCATGAATAGAATTGATCCGAATACCTGTTCACCTCCAGAAGCCTGATCTCATTAAGCAACCAAGTAGGGCCACCTTGTGTTCTTTAGTGCCAAGATGAATATCCATACATTTTATAAAATGTAAATCAATAGGAGTACCCAGCTGCTGGTTATAACGTAAATCCCGTAAACGTAAAAACTGACATTTGAAGCTTTGCAGCACCAAAAACTGCTAAAGCTTTCCTGTTGACCTCAATTACACATGGGTAAATCTTTGTGTTATTTAGATTAGTCAATCAGTACTTTTTGCTTTTCTGGAACACGAGTTTAGAAGTTCAAGAAACAGGACCCTCAATACCCATTTTTTGACTGGAATTTTATTATATGACCACATACACCACAGAGATATCATCATGAGAACAGCAAGGCCTCAGAAGTCTGGACCAGTCCTTTCTCGAACAGCAGCTCTGCCAGGGACAGCTGGAACAGAGGGTGAAGGAGACGACTCATAAAGAAACCATCGAACCCAGAGATGACATTGCAAGAATTTGGTGACATCATCAAAGGTGTACAAACAAGCTGTACAGCACGGCCACTTGAACGGACCTCCTTTTAGCAGAGCCGCATTCTATCGAAATCACCTGGCATGAGACACTACAGGACATCCTCAACACCCCAGAGAGTTTTCATGAAGATTCACTGGTACCACTGCCTGGATGCTGGCAAACTTTATTTATTATGACCCAAGATTAGTGAAGATGCACTAGGAAGGCGGTCATATAACGAAATCTTTCCTGCATTTGCTATAAATGTTTTGAAGCCACTGGAAAGTGAAGCAGGAGGTAATTAGGAGGTCTTAACTCCATTTTTTTGTCTAACCCATACATCCTCCTGGTGTAGCACGTCACACCCTCCCAGATCTATAGCTGCCCCTCTTCAACAGGTGCGGTTGGTGACAGTATGAGCCTCATGATAAAAAATATTTACACATAACATTCAGCTAATCTAACACAGGGCTGCTTTATTAAGAAAAAATCAAAATCGCAATTATTTTGGTCAATATTGAGATTACGATTGTTTAACACAATTACTCATTGACCTTGGAAATGTGCACTTTTAAAAAATCTTGTCTTTTTAGCGGATGGATTTCCTTGAAGTCTATAATTCAACTGAGAAACGAATAAGGAGCTGGAATGGGGTGGATGGATTTCTAACACAAGACAAAATGGGAACATATGTGACACAATAATCGTTTTATCTTGATTTTGTTTTGATAATCACCAGAAGCCAAAATCATAAGTGAAATTAAAATTCAATTAATTGTCAAGTCCTAGTGTAACATAGCCAAACATCATTATGTGTATTTGTGTGTGTGTGTTGTGTGTGTGCATACAAGAGTCATAAACTCTACCTTGTCTTCAATGGTGTCACCCGGCAAACTGCCAACAGAGACAAATTTGGGAGAGGAGCGGATCAGGAACTCCACGCCATCCGTGTGCTGTTAAGAAAGCGGGCTGACTTGAAGCCTGGGAAGAGCACTGAGCAGGCGTTTGAGGCACGCCGATCGAGGGATCACTCCCAGACCATCTACAGCCTTCATGACATCACACTTAACCGGCGCAACGTCTGCCACACGTGAGCAGTTAATATATACACCTTTGTGTTTCTTTGCAGCTTTCGTTACATTGAAAGAGTGATGATGCTAAAGGATGGCGCCTTTACGGTAGCATTTCATACAGCTTTCTGACTTACTAATACTGCACTGCATGATAAAAAAAGAAGGCGGCTACCTCAGGGTTTATTTCAATGCACTTTGGCTCCCCCTTGTGGTAAACCCTGGAATTATCCACAGTATGATGCAGAAAGACCGCGTCCCCCTCACTGCATAACCTGTTAAAGTAAAAATACAGACTTCTCAGATTACACAGAGAAAATCCTCTTGAGAACAAAAAACTAAGTAGTCTAGAAAGAAGATGGGTGCCTATTTATCACTCTTGTGCAAACTTCACAGTTACTGGTGTTTGAGATAATTATACACAATTGTAAAATAAATACAAGTAAAAAATGATAGATACTGGTTGACCACAACTTAGAGCTTTCCAGAAAGCTTCTGAAAGGAAGAAGTACCTGGCGATTCCATCCCGAATCAGTCGGATTTTGGTCTGAGCTTTTATGTGTGCCTTCACCTCCCGGGCCTGCCCACCTTCCCACCTGCTTGGAGCTCCCTGCACACTGCAGGCCTTTTCCTCTGGAAATAACAGCAGGCATGACCTGTCACTCGCATGCTCCATGCACTAAGTCGATTCTTACTGCAGAGTGCTGGAAAACATCTTCCATAATGACCTGTCACTCAAAGCACAGGCTCCACCCACTGAGTGGATTCTTACTGTAGAGTGCTGGAAAACAGCTTCCATAATGACCTGTCACTCAAAGAACGGGCTCCACCCACTGAGTGGGTTCTTACTGTAGAGTGCTGGAAAACAGCTTCCATAATGACCTGTCACTCAAAGCACAGGCTCCACGCACTGAGTGGATTCCTACTGTAGAGTGCTGGAAAACAGCTTCCATAATGACCTGTCACTCAAAGAACGGGCTCCACCCACTGAGTGGGTTCTTACTGTAGAGTGCTGGAAAACAGCTTCCATAATGACCTGTCACTCAAAGCACAGGCTCCACCCACTGAGTGGATTCCTACTGTAGAGTGCTAAAAAACAGCTTCCATAATGACCTGTCACTCAAAGAACGGGCTCCACCCACTGAGTGGATTCCTACTGTAGAGTGCTGGAAAACAGCTTCCATAATGACCTGTCACTCAAAGCACAGCCTCCACCCACTGAGTGGATTCCTACTGTAGAGTGCTGGAAAACAGCTTCCATAATGACCTGTCACTCAAAGCACAGTCTCCACTCACTGAGCGGATTCCTACTGTAGAGTGCTAAAAAACAGCTTCCATAATGACCTGTCACTCAAAGAATGGGCTCCACCCACTAAGTGGATTCCTAATTTGGGGGCAGCTAATGGGGGCAGCATGTGACTCAGTGGGCTAAGCCTGTGTGCTTGTAATCACAAGGTCGCCGCTTCAAACCCAGCCTCAGCATGTCTGTGGGTCCTTGAGCAAGGCCCTTAACCCCCAGCTCCCTGGGCGCCGCTACGGG
>JAODUD010000039.1:10007435-10018260 GCA_026784285.1 Stomatorhinus walkeri | reverse complement strand
AGGAGGAACCAGGGCTCGAACCTGCAACCCTACAGTTGCCGAACGATAGCGCTACCTCCTGCGCCACCATCTTCCCCAAAAAGTTAGCAAGCCATCAACATTTCAAACATGGCCGCCAGTAGTGTGGGAAAGGCCGTAAAAACATATCCAACCCCCCAGCTCTTTCATTTCAAAATATCTGCCATTTCTGAAGATTGTCTTATAATGAAAAAAGACAACGGTGAAAAGCAGATGCTTGTCTGAAAGGAACAGCACATGCCTCAGATCCGCGTGAAATGTCCGCGTGAAAGAGCCCATGAGACAGTCAGTACCTTGTAGAAGTCCCAGACAGCGAAAGGCAGAGCTCTGCCGGGGGGGTTGTGGGTCTTCCTCTGGCCATTAGTGTAACTTGTGACGTCCAGGTTCACTCCAAACTGAACATCATCCTGAGCAGCAACACAAAGAAGATTAGAATAGGACAAAAATAATAACTTGGATAAAGCCACCAGTAGGGGGCGGTGTGTGGCTCAATAGATATTTTTCAAAGGAATAAGGGGGGGCATTTCAGGGTACCCGTACTCATACTTGTGCATCATTTCCATTTCAGTGGACTATTGCTAATTGCAAACAATCGGATAAGACTGGGAATGAACATGACAACACAGGAAGGTTTTCTTCCCCTCCTAAGACACCCAACGAGCAGTATGACAGAGTAATTAAAATGACTGATTTCTTACATACTTTTATGTGTGATCTATAGAGACGCTATCTCTTTTAGTCTGCCAATCTGTTTCCGTGGAGACAGGTCATACACTATTGCCGTCAGGCAGCTTGACATTTAATACAATTATTTTTCTAGACCCGAGTCAAAGCCCAAGGCATCAGGCCCACAAAAAAAAAAAGATTCAGACAAATAAAAAGACATAAGAAAACAATTACTTTTCGGTCAATTTCTTTCTAGCAGGACAAATATTGAAAGCTGTGATGAAAGCTAATACGCTATGGAATCATACATTACAAAATGCCACAGAAAGATGGCACAAAGAGAAAGCAGAGTCTAGTTTAGCTACCAATCCACTTGGTATGACTATATCTGCCTATCTACCAAAATATTTTTACATTTAAATCTCCCTGGCCTGAGTACGCTTTCATCGTCACCGTGCAATTTTTTTTGTTGTTGAAGAAAACACAGGAAGGAAACCACTGTCACAAGGCAGAACGGAAATCATGATTCATGTCCCTATTTTTTGGCTGATTTGGAGTTGTTTTGGGGCTAATGACATATCTGTACAGCCTACCTGATCCGTTCCATCAAGGTTCATGTATAGTGTGCATTTGCGCATGCATCTTGTCAGTCACATCATTGACATCGTGTCTATTTTCCGTACCTCTCTCAAAATCCGATCCATCTCTGTGGTAGAAAACAGGCCCCTGTAATACTCGGGATTATGACGTTTGATTAAAGCTGGCTTCTTCTCCCACATCTCTCTGAAAACCATGGAAAAACATTTCTGAAAAACTACAAAGCACATTTAGACGTCTATACAAGAATCATTTCCTAGATGCGCTGGGACGCATCCTCAGCGATGTATCCTGAGGTTACGAACAGTGACTATTCTTACTCTACTTTGCTATACAGAAGTTTTTATTATTAAATGAAGTACAGTACAGGAAAGATGATGACTTTAATTACATTTATTATTTATTTACTGGGTGAAACTAAACACACTAATCCAATTACATTAGAAATACACACCTATTACCAGAATACTCATAAATATACAAGACAACAGTAAAGGTAGCAGGTTCTGCTTCATCGCTGTTCTGTGCACTAAAAGAACAGTCTGTTTGTGGAACAGTGGTCTACTGTCCACAGGGAGGAGAGACCTGGTCTTTGACAAGAAGGTTACCAGTTGCAAGCAGAAAGTGCTGTTGAACCTTTGAACAAAACCGAAAGACAACCACATACACATTTTTCCTACATCTAGCCAATCAGTATAAAGTGGATTTGGGGATGCAAAAACGATGTTTGTCCGGGGAGGGTGGGGAAATAGTAGGTGATGGACCAAATGACAGGGAATAAATAAATCACCAAGGTGCTCATGCTGGGATTGATAAAAAAATAAAAGAGTACAAAAGTGGAGGGACAACAGAGAGAGACCAGGCTCATGCTGGGAAAAGTACAGCAGAAAACCTCTGAAAACAAGTAATGTGAGGCTGGCTACCTGAAGAAGCTCTGGGCGGGGACAGGGTGGATCAGCCAGTCAAAGAGCCGGTTGGCCCTCTCTCTGCTGCTCTGAATCCTTGCCAGATCCACCAGCAGGGTGTCCAGGGCTGGCCCTTCAACCCCCTTTCTGCTCACCAGTGGATGTGCCACCTCCATAGCAGAAGGGGTTTTATACAATAAAGAACTGAGTAGCAATGACTTCCACCATATTTCACGGGAAACCACAACTGATAAATATAAAAAGCTCAGATTAATATTTTATTCAGTACTTAATTGTTTCTGACATGAAACTGAAAGATGCGGTTTCACTTAAAGGCAGGCAGGGAGCAAATAAAGTTAGAAGACCCGACACGCTCATTCTTTTATAGCGACATTCAGCCGAGCAATTCCTAACATCTTAATTAGTCAGAGAAATGACTGCCATCTTTGCCCTTCAAAAATGCGACTGGGAGACTGTGGGTTAATACATCCCCACCACCCCACTTACCGATGCCGGCTTTGCGGTCTTTTCTTCCACATCGCTCACAACTGTGGAAGTCTGCTTTCTCTTTGTTTTCTTACTTGATTTAGAAATCTGAGCATTCTCCTTAGGCCTTTTTTTCTTGTGTGCAACCTTGAATTATTGAAAAAAAAGTTAGAAAAAAAAGCTACTTGAAAAGGCACACATACACATTTCGGTTATTCAAAGTTTGTACATTCTGCCAAAGAAAGGAAAATGACCAATGAAGAAGGACTGCAGAAATAGTATAACAGAAATAAATATGATGATTCAACATTTTTATATTTATAATTTAAAATAACGTTAGATGCTGTAGAACAGGGATGGGGAGTACATGCTGACCAGAGAATCTTAGCAAGTTAAAACTATATTGATACATTATATAAAACACGTATGCCAAACAGACGTCTCGAAAGAGTGTCCTCATGTCAGAGTACTTCACATACCTTTAACGAAGACTGATCTTTTTCTAAAACCGTCCGATATAGCGCAAAAGCAGACACACGTGTCTTCTCCATCACTCCGTCGCAGTTGTCTTACGTCATTATATCGCGACATAAAATATGAACGCGTTTTAATGACGTTTATGTTTCTGATCGTTTACACTTTATATTTTACGGTAATTTTGTCAACAATGTACGCTTGCGTTATATGACAATTTTAATCAGCATAACAAATCGTGTAGTTTCTAGCTACTGTTGCGTATTCAAACAGTGAAATACACATTTCCAGTTATTGTTGTAAATTGGTTATACATATCAGGATGTACGTATCCTGAAATTACTTGCGAAGTATTAGTTGATGTAAATACTTTCATTTCCTTGGTCCTCTTTAAAACATAAATGTATGTATTTTGTCTGCGTTATAGTTTACTCTTTGTCTTTGTCCCATTACCTGATCCAATACGTGCTAGTGAAGATCATGAACAATTGCCACTGTGTTTACATGTAGTATGGCATAATTGAAATGGTTTACAGCTGAACCAAACGATAACTATATCAGCTACTTAGAATAGTATATTGACTGCCCAGGGTTGGTTCTTGTCTGCACCCATTGTTCCCCGGACAGGCTCTGGTCCCCCCTGCAACCTCAGCTGGGATTAAGTGATTTCAGAAAATGTATCGACGAAATTATGTCTAATTCTTGTGTAATAAGCTTTCTTTCATGTCACAATCCCACCTCTGGGCATCCCATTGAAAAGGAGTAGGGTACACTGCCAGGTACCTTTAGCAGAATAGAGTAGGATCACTATCTATATTTCTTCAATAGATAACTGTAGACTTCCTCGGGTCTTCACTGTTCTGTAACTGCGTCTGCTATATTATTCACAAAGAGTTTGGATTCTGCCCTCCATCCCTGATTCACCAATATTCATCCAAACAGCCTCATAGCTCAATGTAACTTTACATGATTTACACCAGGGGTGACCAATCTTATCCAGAAAGGGCCGTTGTGTGTGAGGGTTTTCACTGCAACTCCATAATTAGATTACTAATTAGTGGACTGATTGGCTGAAGAGTCCTCACTCCTGGGTTTGAACAGCTGACCTACAGGTTATCCCAAAACCCTGCACACACACCGGCCCTTTGCGGATAAGATTGGCCACCGCTGGTTTTCTCTATCTTTGGAAGGTTACGAGGATGTAGCCTAGAAGAAAGTCACCCTTTACACAAGTTATTTCTAAAACAATTATTCCAATGAGTCTGCAATGGGCACAAATAAGACACAACTTATTATATTAATATGTGCAGAGAATATATAGTTCACTCTTTGAATTAGAGAAACAAGCTTTCCCATCGATTCTGAAAAACTTCACAAACAAATGGCACTCATCTATTTTTATTAGACAAGTAAAATGGACCAAAGGCAGCGTGAAGAAGGCATTCTTAATTTAATCCACTTACAGGTTTTAACTGTGCTATGCTCCTGTAAATATTTTGTCAATGTACATAAAAATAACTGGATTACTAGGTAATTATATAAGAAATAATCAATAACGTCTTTGTTTTAACATAATGCAGCATTTATGGTAAGAGTAATGCTGCCCCAAGTAGCAAGATAAAACTCTGCTTTCTTTAATGCCATATATCCATATATCCTGAATTGATGTCCAGTTAAATGAAGTTTGTTATTCAAATATTATTAGACGTTTATGTTGCAGTGCCTTATTTGAGCTTTTTTTTTCTTTTTGTGTTGTTGTTAAAAGGGTTAAAATTTCCTGCAGTGTTGTTCAGTATCCTGGTTTGCTTTGCCCTAGTCTCTGATAATAAGCATTAAGACATCTTTTCTGAAGCTCATGTTGTAACTTCTGACAAATCACTAATTTACAGAATGTACGGTAGTTGCAATCGCTAGAAGAAACAATGGGGAGGATGGACTTCCTAAAGCTGGTACCTCCCAGCACTGTGAAATGAATCTTGCTTTAGTAATTAATTCATTTCAACTCACATGAACAAAACATAACTTTTAAATGTCAGAGCAAAATACCTCCGTTATTTAAGGGAAACATCTAAATCATAGTGAGATCACTTTTTGTGTGTGCAAACATAAACATACAATTACATGTAACAAATATATTAACAGCAACGTCTCATTTGATTTAGTAATCTATGATTGATAGAAGAATTTCATGAAGGGTCATTCTGGTCACTTATTCAATAATGGAAATGAAGAGAAAAGGAAAAAATCCAACTAAATCTATAAAAATGAACGAGAGCAGTATTTTCCCCTTTTCTATTGACATTTATTGCTTCCATTTGAGAAACCTTAGTTGTGACTCGTGCTGATTCCGCTGATTTTCTTTTGAAAATCACGAGTGAGTTTCCCAAAGCCTTCTTAACGCTACGTTGTTCGTAAGATCCATGTTAAAAGATAGAACTTACAAATGACGTAGCGTTAAGACGCCTTCGGGAAACTCACTCCATATCAGTGTCCATTACAGTTATTGTTATGGCTCACTGGTAACTGATGCACTTTATTTTCTGTCTAAAAGAATAATATTAGAGAACTAGAATCCGTAGTGCTAACATGAGAATTAAAAGTGTGTGAGAGCATGTGCGTGTATGTGTGTAAGTATAACCCAGAACAGTGTAAAGAAGTTAAAATCAGGCAGAAAGAGCCATTCAGTAAAGGGATATTGAGTGTAATCACTTTTTGGCAATGAGTGAACTGCATTATACACTGGTCATATGGAGATGTTTAAAGTGGTAAAAATGGGTGAGATGTTTACTAATCATGTAAATATAACCCAGAAGAGTGTAAAAATGAAAATCAGGCAGAAAGAGCCATTCTGTAAAGAGATATTGAGTGTAATCACTTTTTGGCAATGGGTGAACTACATTATACCGGTCCTATAGAGGTGTATAAAGTGGTAAAAAGGACTGGATAGTTGATGCTGCAGCAGAGAGCAGGAAAAATCCACTGACTCTTTAATATGACTGCAAGAGGAAGAATTGTCTTTATTTAATTAATAAGTAATCTACATCGGTTGTGCAGTGAAACTCATTTAGACGCAGGAACATTTATAAACATATGTCGACATTAATGTGTCACATTTGAAATTCCATGGCTTCATGACATAAAGTTACAGTTTTACAGCGCAGTTACGACCGAGGACTGCTTTAAAGCGTTTTACATGACAGTGGCTTCCTTTGACTCTTATTGCAATTATTTATTTAAAAATTCACCAAACCCTTAAATCTGACAGACATACCTTCGCTATTAGCTCGGGGATACATGTACTGTATACTTTTTGCACTTCAAGACGATTTGATATCGAAATTACCCGCCTTAGTCGCACAGAAACGGCGATGCGTTCTGAACAGGCTGTGCACGCTACCGCGGATCGTAAAAAGTTTCTGGCACAGTCACACCTGTTCTATTTTCCTGGAACAAGAACATTTTGCTGGAACCAGGGTCTTTTCCCTTGCTCACACCGCAGGATCTCGGCCCATTTAATTCATATTTTTTTGCTCCTGTCTCCATATTTCTGCATCGGAAAACCAATATAGATTCGTCTAATATCTTTGTGCTTATTTAGCATAAGGTCCCGGTTCCTTTTTGTGTTGTGTGATAGCAACATACGTAACTAAGCAAGAGTTCCAGGCCGAGGCAGCCCAGGGACCAGGTTCCTGTAGGTGTGACACGTGCATGTCCTGTGATGGGCTAGCATCACATCCAGGGTGTGTTGTGCCCTAGTCTTCCTGGGATGTGTCCCAGGCTACCATGACTCTAACTGTAGATGGATGGTTAGATATTTATGAACCTAAATAATTATAAATAAAACCAAGCCATATTTATCCAACCACAACTATATTACAGTAAAAGAGGAGTTTATGTAGAGTGACTTCAGAAAATTAGGTTCCTGCATTTGGAAAATAGATATGACAGTTTATTTCATTCTATTTCTAAAACTCATTTTGCCCTTCAATATATACAACCTCTTCAGTATATTTAATCAGTAGAAATGCCAAATCAAAGACAAGCAGTCAAAGAAGCAGGAATTCCAGCACTTATAGCCTTGAAAGACATTTTATTGTTCTACTCTCAATCAGTCTGGGATAAGTGTTTGACAAATATTATGACAAATGTTAAATTCAAATAAATATTAAAACACATCTATGCCACTTTTCCTTCTCAAAGTAAGGCATGTCACCCAGTCCCCCCTTTAGCAAGTCAAAAGTATGCATTGTGTCAGACATTTAAGAAAGGATCCACAGAATAAAATGATATCAACTGTCATTGACACAGGTCTTGCACAAGCTCTATGATTAGACCCTATCTCTGCTATTATCTGCTGTCTTAACACGATTATTCATAGCAGTCACAGAGGACACCTGGAAAATATTACTATGAAATTTCTATTTGTACCTTCAGTCATGGAAAATTGTAACGTAATGCAATAATTACCATTACATCCGACAATTATTTTCGAACCAGATCGTTGCATATTCCTCCTCTGTGTTGTTAGTCTGGCTGTGTATTACACCGCGAGTGTTAAAACTGCAACACTGACACAATATTATAACCAAAAATAAATACATAAATAAAAATCTCACGAACATTTATAGAAAATCTATATTGAACAGTTTGGTAATGTGATATAAAGTTAGTATGGCATAGTAAAAGTTTGCATCTCCTGAAGGCATGTTTGTATTTATGTGAAGTTTGATGATAAATCCTATTACAAACGATGCACGTGTTATTAAACCAAAGAAAATTTGTGGAAATTTGCAATTAATGACTGCCATGGTCAAATTAAATTACTTGAAGCACTGATGCCTTGCCAACAAACAATAATAGTATGCAGATAAGTAGGCACCCTGTTGCATTGTCCTGGGTAAGGAAGCCTACTTAACTGGAATTATACCAGTAAATTATCTGAAAAGGTAAAGCGATCAGCAAACCAAGTGAATTTAAAACAAATTTAGTTGCAGTCACTTATTACAGCAAAAACAGGTAAAACTTTAGTGAAATTCTTAGCTGAACTTTAGATAGATTTTCTCCAACAGACACATTTAAGTCTTTACCATAAAATAACGAAAGGTTGAGATGGAATTAACAATCGGACGTGCCATCGGACGTATCCCCACCGTAAACAGGATCATGCTTACTGCCATAAGGTGATGGGCATTAATGGGCAAGAACGTGAACATTTCAAAGCACCGTGTCAGCTTCAGACATCAGTCCTCTGTCTTTGAAGACAGATGAAGCTTTACCTTTCCGTGCCGTTTAACGGGAGCAGGGATGCATATGTTTTGAAGCACGTCTGTGATCTCGGAGTCGCCGAATCAACGTCATACATCCCAGAACAAAATAAATGAGATAGAAGCCATCCGCTGGTGTTCACAGAGTCACCTTCATGAATCTTAGGCTCATTTGTCACTTATCATGTTGTGACACAGCTACCCGTTATCACTTTCAGCTTAACGTATGGTCCCCTGTCTCCGAGTGAACTTTCATCGTTTTATTTCTGATGGTAGAGTCATTTAGCATATAGGGCCTCTCGGTGTTGGTCCAATCACACAGTCTGATAGAAGCTGTCATCTTGCAGGTTGTTCTGCCCTGGCGCCTCACGTGCGCCACCATATCTCGAGTTAAAGTCAGCATGGTGGAGTGGGCGATAAGGATCTGTCTGGAGACCCTCATGGTGGTCCATCCATATTACCTGGATTTTCAGCCATCGTGGAGAGTGACGGAAGTATAACAGGGACACAGGTATGGTAACAATGTTAGTTTTGCTCCACCTGAGTGCCAAACACACTGTTGTATATACTAAAAAAATGGGAAAATCGATTGATTTTGCCAAAGAGCACACCGTCGTTCATTAAAAACACAATTTTTTTCTATCCCTTATATAATGAAAATGCATTAAAATACAAACCAAAATAATTCATATAAGGAACACAGGTGGTATGTTGGCTCAATGGGTAGCAGTGTTGCTTCATACATCAGGGGTTGGCTGGTGGTTGAATCTTGCCTCCAAAGTCATACTGTGAGAATAATTAAAATTGCCCATAGCCTGTGTATGTGCCCTGAGATAGAATGGCATCTCAGCCGGGCGGAAGCCCAGCTTTGAGCTGAATGGGATCGGCTCCACTGACCCTAACCGGGATAAACAGCTGGATGTATACATTAAAGAGTATGTGTTTAGGACCTTACAGAACTTGTCAAATGCAAATTCTGCACCCTGCTAAAAAATAAATGCAACGATATATAAAAACCTTTTTGCTTGACTGTAGATTGATACCACATTTTGCTTACATTTACTTGTGCATTTTCTGAGTCGAATGTTTTACCTAAATGACCAGTATCACTACTTCGATAACACTGTTTTCACACATAAATAAACGAGCCTCACTGCATGTCAGTGGCCTGCAGATGGAAACCCGGACGACACAGAAAGGTCACGTAAACTGCACACATGCAGAGCAGAGGCAGCGTTTAAACTGTGAAGGTATGAGACAACTGCGCCCCCCCACAGAGCCACCGTGCTGCCTGTAAGGCAAAGACATTTACCTGTTTATTTCTATAAAAGCAAAGAACGTCGATCCGTCTCTTTTTTTTATTGATGACCAGGAGGGCGGCGATGGTGATGAATACCACCAGGATGGGTAATGCACTCCAGGCCGCTGGGTTGAAGTGCCTATTCTCTCTGGCCCCTGGCACCTGGCTCTCCAAGTGTTGCTGGTTATCATCCCCACCTGTAATGAAACACCACAGATGCAGTGTGGAGCACCTATTCATACAGCACCACCTAGGGGAAAGGAGTGAGAAGCGGAGAAGCCTTTCCTTACCATTGAGAGGTACCACGAGGGCACCCCCTGGAGGCGGGGCATACCGCTTCTTCAGGTCATCCCATAGTCGCACTTCCATAGCTCTGGAATTGCTTGCGGAAAGACTGTCTGAAGGGAGACAAAGGTCCCTAAACAAAGTGGTTCACTGCTCACATCATTCACACAGCAGGTGTTTTATATATATGTTTTAAACATGAAGTGTTTTTTTGTAATATAATGGTAATTGAAATGATAGAGGCAAGGAATTTTACTTCTGATTGTAATTAGATTGTCAGATTAAATGCACATTAACCTCAAGGAACAAGGTGAGCTAAAACCATTTAAATAGGCAAGAAAGACACTAAATTAAGTTAACAAGAAATAATATTAGAAAATGTGTTGTAAGATAGACTGGGATCCAGCTTCTCTCCATCCACACTGTATTCTCCGGGAGGAGATGCTTAACTATGCAAGTGAGTGGCTTTTCAGTGAATAGTGCCGCTGATTAGCAATTACAATGGCTAATTTAGCCTCAGGGATTTTTCGAGGTATTAAACATGTTCATAAACTTGTATTTATGATAAATCACCTCCTGAGTTGTTTACAGAACAGGTGTATTAGCAGTATAAAGCAGAGCATGGAGACTTATTCATGATCTCTCCCCTCCACCACACAGCTAAGCGCTAACTCTAGCCTTTAGTCGCCATTTTGTGGGACTCTCACAGTATTTAGAGCAGGGGTCTCCAACTCCAACCCTGGAGAGCTACCGTCCAGTAGGTTTTCTATCATACCCAGCTTCTGATGAGCCACACCTGTTCTCAGGTAAATACCAGGAGCAGGTGTGGC
>JAODUD010000039.1:9974047-9989816 GCA_026784285.1 Stomatorhinus walkeri | reverse complement strand
GAAATGAGTGTGAGTACCCCAGCCTGATCTAATACCGCATAGCCAGGCAGAAATGAGTGTGAGTACCCCAGCCTGCTCTAATCCCGCATAGCCAGACAGAAATGAGTGTGAGTACCCCAGCCCGATTTAATACCGCATAGCCAGGCAGAAATGAGTGTGAGTACCCCAGCCTGATCTAATACCACATAGCCAGACAGAAATGAATGTGAGTACCCCAGCCTGATCTAATACCGTATAGCCAGACAGAAATGAGTGTGAGTACCCCAGCCTGATCTAATACCACATAACCAGGCAGAAATGAGTGTGAGTACCCCAGCCTACTCTAATACCGCATAGCCAGGCAGAAATGAGTGTGAGTACGCCAGCCTGATCTCATACCGCATAGCCAGGCAGAAATGAGTTTGAGTACCCCAGCCTGCTCTAATACCACATAGCCAGGCAGAAATGAGTGTGAGTACCCCAGCCTGCTCTAATACCGCATAGCCAGGCAGAAATGAGTGTGAGTACCCCAGCCTGCTCTAATACTGCATAGCCAGACAGAATGAGTGTGAGTACTCCAGCCTGCTCTAATACCGCATAGCCAGGCAGAAATGAGTGTGAGTACCCCAGCCTGCTCTAATACCACATAGCCAGGCAGAAATGAGTTTGAGTACCCCAGCCTGCTCTAATCCCGCATAGCCAGACAGAAATGAGTGTGAGTACCCCAGCCCGATGTAATACCGCATAGCCAGGCAGAAATGAGTGTGAGTACCCCAGCCAGATCTAATACCGCATAGCCAGACAGAAATGAGTGTGAGTACCCCAGCCTGATCTAATACCAGAAATGACTTGATTAAAATTTCCTCTGTGAAGCCTCACAATGTAGCCAATGCTATCCCTGCCTGCCTGGAAGTAGCAGCTGAACCCGAGGGCCCCCAATCTACTCTTGTGTATACTTGCTTGTATTACAACACATTTACATACAGAGTACTGTATCAGAATTGGAACAGCAAGCATAATCAGAGGGGTCAGATTTTCATTAGGGTGTGGGGGAAAGTAACAGGTATGGAATCCGGGGAAAGGCTGCAGCTGTGCACGGCACCGAGGTCCAGGCCTAGGACGAATGTTCCATTAATATTAGCAGTAATTAGTCACAGGTGGGTGAAGAGGCTCATCATCCGATTTCACTCTTCCTCAGGATGCCCACCACCTTTATATGAATTCCATCTTGGTGAAATACACAGCCGACCAATCAGGTGGTGGCACCCCCTCCTGTGCCCAGCTGGCGCTGATGGATGTTGCTGCACTGACCCGGCCCCCCTGAGCCCCACCACACCAGCAGGGGGGGCATGACCCGGCTGGCACATCAGCTGCGGATGTCCTTCACAACGCCCCAGGCATTCCATCGCCTCTGCTGAAGGGGGGTTGGAGAGATCGGGAAAAATCGCATGTGTGCCGATCTGCTCTTCACGGCCCACGAGGCTTTGAGGCCACCCCACGGTCCTCAGAGCTTGATTAGCCTGGCGTCACATTTGCCGTGTGACCTCTGGAGAACACTCCAGAAACCAATCACCACCTCCCTGATTGCTCCGCCGCCTCGGCGGTTCGTCTCGCCTTCCTACACATGAGACACATTAAACGCGACTTGAGGTCTCATCTGTGTTGACCAACAGGAATTGGTCGCCTGGCAAACTGATCACACGTGCCAGCATCATCACAACACGCCCTAAGGTGGCACTGACAGTGTAATGCCCTCTCACAGCCATAAATGGATTTGCTGTTTAACTGAGCAAAAACCAATAAGTAAAGCGGGAAATTGTGCAAGACCCAGACATGCAGCTAATCGTGACTGAAACTCCTGCTAATTGCACATTTCTGCCTTAATCGTGTTAGATTTCAACTGTCCTGCTGATGCCACCATCTTCTGCTGATGGATCTGTATTAACAACTCAGAGCTAGAGGCAATGTGAGCTATGTGAATCAATGTGGATGCATTCATAGTCACTCAGAGACAAAAGGCACAGACACGTCCACACACAGACACACACACACACGCACACACAAACAGGTTTGTAACTATATCTTCATGGGGAGAACTTTCATCCCAACATGATGATCTTAACCCCTACCCAGCCATAACCTTATCCATAAGTAACCAAACAAAATATGACACTTTTGGCATTTTCAGTTTTTTTATTGTATTTGCATATCTCTGCGGAGACTTGAAAAATGGTCCTCACAACATCAAAAAAATGTTGGTTCCCACAGTGTAATATAAACATAGTCCACACACACACACGCACACATACACACACATACACGCACACAGCTCCATTCATATCCAGATCCATAAGTGTGAACTTCACAGTCAGTAGAGAGATAGCTTGTACGCGGGGATTAGACGATGATAGAACGTAACAGTAATTATTATTATATAATAAAATACATAAAAAAATAAAGATTTCTTATTCATTATTTTAATATTAACAATAAACTATTAATACATTTAATTATAATAATATTGTCATACCGAGCGGGGACTGAACGGAGACAAAGGTGCAGACATTAGGGTATCGGGGAATACGGGGTTTAATTAAAGGTAAGGCAGGCAAAACGCAGACGGACAATACAATGACCGGACTGGGGAAACAAACTGAAACGCGGATGAAATACAGAGGACTAATGACAACAACCAGAAACAGCTGATCACATGGGGATTCCACACGGGGTTAACGAAGGAGCGGACGATCGGGGCAGGACACATTGTCTGGATACATTTATTTCCTTACATTACAAATTACTGTTTTGATAAATGTGCTTAGATGTATTTACTACAGTATATGCTGTTCTTGTTTTTTCCAGTTCATTTTGTGTTTAAATGCTAAAAAAAACATTTAGGTGTAATTTTTTAGGGTCGGGAACCAATTAATTGGTTTTCCATTATTTCTTATGGGGAAAATTCGATTACACCTCGAACTTTTTAGGATTCAAGCCGGAGTTCTAAACGGATTAAATTTGAGTTCTGAGGTACCACTGTATTTGTGGAGACTAATCCTCTTAGTAAATTTTTCTTTGACAGAGCTAAACAAAGACATTCCTGCAGTGAAGTTCTTGGTTGAGAGGCCGACCAGAGCAGGCAAGGTGGAACGAGATTAGAATAAGAACATTTACTTTATTATATTAGAGCCCTTTTCCTAATTCATGTATCCAGGCTACTCTTTCATGACGATATCAGCAGTTTAAACCTACCAGCATTTTAGTGTAAATTAAACATTTAAGTGATTGACAGAAATCAGTCATTTACATTAAATTCCTTAGTGATTTAGATTTTTTAATATATGTGTACTATGTCAGATGTAAATTCAAGATGTAAGTGAGTCAGAAGGAGGTTGTTATACCTGCCCCTAGTCAGCAATTCCAGCGAAAACACGCCCACTAGACCATGCCCAATCAGATCAATGCCCTACCAGACTATGACCAACCACACAGCGTCTGGTCAAACCACACCCAGTCAGACCACGCCCATTATACCATTTGCACCAGGCATTGCCTGCGTGATCCTGCCCAGCTAGACAGTATCTAGCCAGACAGCACCCAGGGTACGCCAAACCAGATTGCACCCAGTCAGACCATGTTCAACTAGATCATACCTAAGTGGACCACACTCAACTAAGGCATGCCCTGGCTTGCCTGAGTACTACATGCCCCTGTTGACGTTCTCCTAATTAAGCTAAAGCAAATATAAAGTCCACTTCAGTGACACCTTTGTGAGACATTGTGCTTGTTCTACTGAACCGTTGTCATGTTTGATTGTGTTTGCCCTTTATCTCGTCCTGACCTTTGCCTGGTGTGTTGACCCTGTCGTAGGGTGTTGCTGATTGGGAGCTGGAATCACATGTGCGTGACTTGTTTCCTGACCCTAGCCGACCCCTCGGAGTAACTATTGTTGATTATGTTTTGGGATTTTGCTGTCCAACTGTGTTGGATTCTGGAATCGGCCAACTCTGGTACAGAATTTGCTTTTCATTTGGATCTTTGCTCCGATTCATTACAGAGGCAGATCAAAAAGAAAGAAATTCTGTGTTTGAAAAGACACAATATACTGTCATGCACACAGATCATTATGCGTTTTATACTGCATGCATATTGTCTGACCCTCTACCCAGAATAAGAAGTGTGCACATTCTGCAGGAGGGGTGCCCCAAAACCACTGAACATTTGAGGCGCATGCTAATAAGTGGAAAACATCTGGTTTTATGAGATAAAGTTTGTAATCCTGCACCTACCATCATCCATGAATCTGAGAAATACTTTCTCTATTCCCCTCAAGTCTTCATTGTCACAAATAGAGATTTTTACACATTAATCCTCAATTTTTATATTTCCTTCTAAAGCTTAAAGATGGCGAAATGGCCCAACAATTAGAGGGGGGGGGGGTATTCAAGTGTTCATGGTTAATCATGAAGATTTACTCCACCTGTCCCTTATTCTTGACTATACATCCTAAACTCTGTTGGCTCCCTTCATAAGCGCAACCAGACTCCCAAAATCTCACTGGAATCTTATTTCTCCCTATCACATATGAAATGATACCTGATTTTTCCACAAAACCTTTCTCTGCCATGTTTATTGCTCTCCTGCCGGTGTCATATGACTCAGCTGTACCAACTAGAATTGATTGAAAGTTTTTACAGGAAGTACAGTAACAGATACTATCATGTTACTCATACTGCTTAGCTGTGCAGGATGGAGAAGGCAGGTCAATCATAAAGCCCCCCACCCCCAGGGTGTTGGGATGCTGGAGTAAAACACCCCTGATCACAGTTTAGGCTAATCAATTACATGACAGAGAGTGAGCTTGAGATCAGTAAAGAACCAGACAGTCAAATATCAGCCATTAATGGAGGTGAGTGACACGGCAACCACCACCACGGTGACTGTCACCATGGTACAAACTGTTTCCACAAGTATCTATTCAAAGCAGCATTCTAGTGAGATTGAAAGAGGAGATTTAAAAGGCACTTTCACCAGCGCTGAGACTATGAGGTGGCGTCACACGCTAATTGCGGTCACTTAAGCGAATCGGGAAAGACATTCGTCAGCTAGAATTAAAATTTTAAATTCTTCTAGGAGCTCCAGGAAGAAAACAAAATGGTGAAAGTTCTGCGGTTTTGGGAACTGCCTGGTGATCATTACATATCTAATCGCTGTATATCATTCGGCTAAAAGTAAAAGCCACTGTAGCCGCTAGGTGTGGATTGTGAAAGAGGGAATTGTCCGGTGTGGATCAGCTGCTATTCCTGTATAAATCGCATCATACGGTCTGACAGCCTTTCTATACAAAAGCAGAGGCAGAGTTTATTTTTGACACAGGTGATATAAATTCAAAACAAAGAGGGAGTAAGTGATAAACTAATGACAGGTGTATATGCTGGCTGGGGGCTGATAAGCAGAGCGTTCTCGGTGAGCAGTGTGTTGGTAGTGCTGTCTGCAGGCATCGCAAGTAAACCACAGCAAACAAAACAAAGAGCCAGCCATCTGTCATCTGCATGCGCTTATCCTGTACAAGGTGAACAAAGCCCATATTAATAAACTGATATATACATAAATAAGAAAGATTGCATGCATGCATACAGACTTGTGCTTTACCCAGTTACTAACTATGGCATAACAACTATGGCATACAAAAATACATAAAAAGCATTTCAGCAGCTACATCAGGGCAAGGCTTTGGCCCAGGGGCAGTGCTGTGAATTTATACATATGCCTTTAACTTATTTAGCAGACAAATAGCTATTTTTTTATTATTTTACATTTTTATGTATTTTCATTTTTTAATTGTATTTGTTTAACAATTTTAATTTTTAAAAATTTCTTTGTGTCAGGAGGCGGCATGGTGGTGCGGTGGTTAGCACTGTTGCCTCACACTTCTGGGACCAGAGTTTGAGTCTCCGCTTGGGTTCCGTGTGTGGCGTTTGCATGTTCTCCTTGTGTCGTCATGGGATTTCCTCCCGGTACTCTGGTTTCCCCCCACAGTCCAAAGATGTACTGAGGTTGATTGGAGTTACTAAATTGGCTGTATGTGTGAATGGTGTGTGAGTGTGCCAGGGTTGTTCCCTGCCTTGTGCCCATTGCTTCCAGGTAGGCTCTGGACCCCCCACAACCCAGTAGGAGAAGAGGGTGTAGGTAATGGATGGATATTTTTTATCTAAAGCAAGAAAGCATGGTCAATCAGTCCCTGGAGCAAGTGGGAGGGTCTTGGTCAAGGGCCTAACAGTGAAGTCACTCTGCTGCCTCAGGATGTGATACAATGACCTTCTGATCACAGGTACAGCCTCCTAACCTGCTGATCCACACACTGACCCTAGTCCAAGGTGGTGGGTTTGAATCCCTTCAGCTTTCTGTGCCTGGTGTAACATGGGATTAGGCTCATTACTCCATTCCATGTATTAATAAACATAATAAATTTTTCAAGAGGAGTGAGTAAATGCCCTGTCACAGTCTGGCATGCCCCCTACCTTGGCCTTCCAGGGAGGGGTTCCAGCCCCCTGCGATACTGTACTGAGGAAAATGAATAGACCAAAAGGACTCCTTATCCATAATGGACAGGTGTTTTTTTTCATTCTGTCACACCAAGGTGCTTTTAAATCCTTCGCCAGAAAACGGAACACATGCGGGGATACCTCAGTGGGGCCCCTGTGCGGAGAGACCTCAGTGGGGCCCCTGTGCGGAGAGACTTCAGTGGGGCCCCTGTGCAGAGAGACCTGAGTGGGGCCCTGTGCGGAGAGACCTCACTGGGGCCCCTGTGCGGAGAGACCTCAGTGGGACCCCTGTGCGGAGAGACCTCAGTGGGGCCCCTGTGCAGAGAGACCTCAGTGGACCCCCTGTGTGCTTTCGCAGGGAAAGCTGCCATCAGGGAATGTGAGTGCGCAGTTAGCAGGGCCTCCACTGAAAGCCTTCTGTGGGACGTCGTCACTAATTACACACTCCGCTCCAGCAGAACAGGCGTGAGGCACAATTACAGCTCATACTGATTCACCATAACACGAGGCTACCATGGAATCCGAACTGGCCGTTACAGAATAACATGGCATTACGGACTTTCCCAGCAGGACAGCACCGATTTCAGCAATTTCTGCAATGTTTTGTTTCACTACACAAAAAAACGTCCATTTACATGGACCTTGGCTGGGAAATGAGCGCAATTTCTTAGAATTGCGAAGCAATGGGAGTAATTACACAGCGGAGAGCAGCAGATGGTGACTGCGAGGTTCAGTCCTGCTCTGGTATGCGGTGGGCAGCACGAGTTAGGTGACACTCAGGGGTTAAAATTCCAGCCGTGCATTTGCTTTTTGAGCAAACAAGGCAGGGCTTAATTAAACTAAAACGGGTTTGTGTTGTTTCCACAATCAAACCAGGGGAATGTATTCAAGGCTCTTATAAACCTGTAACACATCTTGGTTTTATTGATCAAAATATAGTTAAAACTCTACATACTGTAGTCATATTAAAAGAATGAAATACAGTAACTGAGAATTTATTCACTCACTTCATTTTATAGAGCGAGAGGTTTCCCGTACAAGATGTGATGCCTGGGTTTGGCTGCAGCCTCTCCCTTTCCCAAAACTCTGTTTTGGTTTAACGGTGGAAAAATGAATGGATGGATGAATGAACGGATGGATGAATGGATGGATGGATGGATGGATGGATGGAAGGGTTAGGACAGGAATAAGATGCCCTGGCCAGCAGGATCACCCGAGAAAGGACAAGCAGCCTCTATCATCTGCATATCTGCACGTGGCCGCCAGCTAGGAACTGTTTTACCCCCTGGAATCTGGGCAGAGGTTTCTCAGCAAGAGAACGGCAAACACCAGATTCCAGAGGAATTTCTACCCTGAAGCTGATGGCATCTAACAGTTAAATCTGGAAAGTGTTCTCATTTCCTAGCCAAGGTCCATAGAAACAGACACATTTCAGTTCAGTTCAGGACCTGGAGCCCATCCCAGGCAGTATGGGGCACAAGGCTGGGTAACACCATTGTGGGGCACAGGCATACACACGCAATCACATGCTAGCGGCAAGTTAGTCATCAAGTAACCAAAACAAAAGTGTTTAGATTGTAAGACCAAAGCCACGGAATATGAGGAGAGCAAGCAAACTCTACACTGACAGAACAGAGGTGGGATTTGAACCAATGGCCTTGGAGGTTATAGTCTTACTCACTAAGCCACCCTCCACCCCCACCGGTCCCGAGTGCTATGTGACTCACCATGCTATTCTCCAAAAGTTGGCCTGTATTAGATTTTAATAATGTCTATTGTCTAGTTGTTTACTGTCAGCTGTCCATTGTGTCGGGTCTATCTGAGAGAGTAAACATCCCAAAGCACCTGCTGCCAATAACATCCTGGATCCCGAAGCAGCTCTATGTGCAGCAACCATGCAGTCATTTTACAAAACTAAAGGGGGCCCTTAAAAGTACAGATCAAACACAAGGGTCAGGTGGGACCTGTCAGAACCACCCAATGACAGTTAGCACTGTGACAGACAGCCCATATCCCCTCAAGACTGAGCCTTAAAAGGCAGGAATAAATACATCAAACAACATAAGCCACTCAGGTGTGCTATACAAGTGGTAGGATTACAGACAATGAGAGCAGATCTCACATATAAATAAATCCGGTTAATTCAGGCCAGCAGTCCTCATGTGTAGTTCCCACACAGAAATGTGAATTTCTTATCAATGCTTATCAATATAAATTAGTGGTTATAGTGTTACAATGTAATTGTTAACAGCAGTTGTGGATAATGATTTCCTGTAAGGGTTCTTTTGTGATACATGTTTGTGATGGATCCCATCCTGCCTGTCCTCTAGCGTTGTGCACTGGACATCCTGTCCTGTGTCAGATAAGCATTTGGAAGATAGATGGATGGAAGGATGGATGTCCTAATACATCATTGGTTTATATGGGTGCACGTTTCTTTACTAAACACGTCATGGTTGTAAGGGTGTAGATTTGGGTATGGACAGCAGGGACATGTCCCTACCAATATTATGGGGGAGTAACCATTCTCACAGATATAACTGGGGGAGCAGGGGTGCTCTGGGCTGCTGTGGTCCCTACCAGTGTTGAAACCAAACCTACACCATTGCATGGTTGCCATGAGCAGAGTGGTACAGTCATATAGATGAATAGACAATACATATGGTTTGGCCTTAATTCTTATTTTCTAATACTTATTTTTATACATCATTCAGGTTATACAGCAAGACAAACTTGCTGCTAGTCGCAAAAGGTCTTTGCTAATTTTCCTGAATGGGTTGTGAACAAGGCCAGGTTATAGAACAGGTGTTGTGTAGTTAATTAGAAAAAAAATAGGATGGGAATCGTTTCAGGCAATTCAGTAAATAAACATATCAAGGTTGCTGGGCACGAACATCCATGCCGAGGCGGGGGCCAGGTGACAGATCCTTTCATTCATCTCAGCTGTGTCTTATTCCTAATCATAACACAGGCTTCTGTTTTCTCTCTCAACCAAATGCCTATTTTGTTTTGTGGGATTCCCCAAGCTGCTGAACTAAAATGTATTGCTCAGACACATACATAAAATAGAAAATAAAGGAGCAGTATATAAGCCAAAGATTTAAAAAATGTATTTTCTTTCAGCCTCCAGGCCCCCTGCAACCCCGACTGGGATAAGCGGTGGGAAGATGGATGAATGGGGGTATGAATGGAATTTTTTCCTTCCTGTCACTCAGTTGCTCACTCACTTAGTCAGAGCTGCTCCCATAATCCATCACTCAGCAATAATGGTGTAGGTTCCCTTGTCCAGCAGCCTTCTCGGAAATGGAGGCACTGACACGCTGTCTAGACAATGAGGGGTTCCGGACGGTGTCCAACATGTGCCCTCCTACATCACTCATGGGGGGACGCCTCATTTGCCTGATCACCACGGCAATTAAGGCCGGCACGGTGAGCACTGGGGGGATGGGTTGCAAAAATGAAGAGCCCATTTCCGGTCAGGTCTAAAGCGATCCCGCTGCTAATTACCACACCACGGCTCATCAGCTCCTGTAGGCTACATGCACCATTTACTGCACAATTAAGGCGGTTATTTAATCAACAAGACACCCTGAATAATTGCACCCATATTTACATTTAACACACATATGCATCACGGCATTTTCCACATAAATGCCGGACCATCATAAACACATTAAGGGAGCATTTCTCAGTTTTGGGTTCCAATACACTAGGCTGTAGTTTTGACTCTCTGCAGGTGGAGTCTGTGTGCCGTCCAGGTTTCCTCTGGGTACTCTGCTTTCCCCCTGCAGTCCGACCATGTGCGCTTCAGCCGAATCTATATCTCTAAATTGCCCCTTGAGTTTATACCCTGTGGTGGACTTGGGTGCCCACGCGACGCACTGTACATCCTCAGATAGACTTGCTGCCGTCCTGTACGGCATGGGCAGATGATGGATGGATTTCACAAGGATCGGCAATTCGTGACGAAAAGAAAGGAACTACTGGTCCTCACAGAGAAGGAGTCTATGTTCTGTTTTGGAATCAAAAATGTTTCCAGCCAAAAGGAATCTGGCATTAGGGGTGTATGAAAGTCAAAGAGAGCAGCGCCGATGTGGGTCACAAGGGGGGGCTGGCAAGATAACTGGGATGAAGGGTCAGTGTTGGGAGTCCTATATCGTTTTGACTTGTTTTATTTCCTTTAGCTGGCGATTTTTGGTCTTGCTCTAAAGAACACAGAAGCTGTTTTCACTTGTGTGTATAACGACTTCTGGTATTACTCCAAACCTGATGTCCCATGGCTTCGTCTGCCGCTCAGAATCTACACTAAACCCAAGGCCTTCAGAAGATAAAGTAAGCCCTGCACAGGGATGGCTGCAGGACACTCTCAGCCCTCTGCTTTCCTCCTTCATTTGCCCCCCTACAGTGTTACGGCTGGCCGTCACACGCCCCGACGCTGCTGTGTCTACCCAATGAGAAGCTGTACGCCCACATTATGTGATGACCCATTGGGCATGGGGAGAAGTTTAGCACCATGGGTCCGTACACTGTCTACATCACACCCTCAAAACATATAAAATGAGGAGGCTTGCGTATGCCTGGGGGCTGCTGTGCCTTCTGCTTTCTTTTCATCTCTCCATCCAGCTCCCAACCAGCAGAGGATCATTGAGGGCCTGGAGTCCACCTCAGGATGCCCAGGGTAGGTGGACACCCTGAAGGAACTCATCTCAGGGCACCCATGGGGATAACGGACTATTTAGAGATGCCAATTCACCTGACAGTATACAGCCGTGAAAAAATTAAGAGACCACTCTATATTTTTCAACAAATCTGCATTTTTAAATAATGGTTTAATGCTGGCAGAAGGCTACCCTGAACAGCAGGATACTTTCAGGTTCAAAATTTCTAAGACAGCAGTACAGAAGAATGAGGTGAAGCAGCAGACACTGGGAACAACCAGAAACCAGCCAGGTAAAGGGCAGAAGCCACATTCTAATGCCAGAGATGACCGTTAACTTATCTGATAGGATAAGTGAATCGAAGGATGACATCAAGTGGCCTTTAAATGGAATGGGAAACATTAAGTGCAGGTGAGAAGTGCACTGCTAGGGCAGTTTGTATCAGGCTCCTAGAAGCAGAACTGAAGTCCCATAAAGTTCTTTTGTCTGTATACTGTTCAGCCAAATGGCTATTTCAATATTAGTTTAAATACCAGAACTCATATCCATAAGTGGAAATTAGTGGGAGATCATTTCAGCGGAAGCTAAAACCCTGTGTTCCTTTAAATCAGAGCTAGATAAGATTTTAACAACTCTGAGCTATTAGTTAAGTTCTCCCAAAACGAGCTTGATGGGCCGAATGGCCTCCTCTCGTTTGTAAATTTCTTATGTTCTAAAGCAAGGAAGAAGCCGTTCAATAATGAGAAACAGAGAAGAGCCAGGCTGCAGTTAGCAGAAGAATCCATATTATTCACAGATGCACAGCCATAAATTAAGAAATGAGTGAAACAAAAAATTGTGCTGTGGCCTCTTAAGTTTTTCCGCAGCTGTATTTTGGGAGAACAGTGAAGTTCACCAAGGAAACCTGATCAACAAAGGAAAAGCGGGATTCAAACGCCTAACCCTGAAGGTATTAGGCAAGTTTGATAATATGTACGTGATAAGAGCTCCCGACAGCTAGGGCTACGCACTAAAAGGGCATAATCCTTTATAGGCGTAGGGTAACATTTACCCAGGGATAAAAGGTTCCTTTTCCTTCAACATGTTCACTAACTGGTGTGATTTAGAGGCAGTGTGAAATCACCTATGGGGACTTTCACAGTGGCAGATCAGATCAGGAGGTAATGATGGATAAAGCCAGCTATCAGGACCACCATCCCATTATACCAGTATCTTTATCCCTGGCCGGCCGCCAGCATGGAGAATCGATTCCGGTGACGGCAGGAGAGAAGGCAGCAGCTGTTTCACCACACTCTCAGAGGTCATCGAGGAAAAGCTTCAGAAGACAGGACCGCGGTGCAAGGCCCCTTGTGGCGGATTCCTGCTGCTCTGTCGTCTTTATGATATTCGGGTGTTTTCTGGTAACGCGCAGAAACGAACACAGAGCTCGCGTGGGTGCCGGAGCAGAGATTACAGTTATCACTGAGTTGTGGGACAGGGTGTTTTTTTGTTTTTTTTAAGATACCAAGATAACAAGATTAAAGGGGGACAAGTGAGTGTGGGAGGGGAGAAACCTCCTGTGCCTGCAGGTATATCATTAGACGGTGCACTTTTAACACGTCGTTCTTTCGATGTTTTCGGTATTTTTACCATAGGGGGTAAACTGCGTATGAATAAGAAGACAAACTGCAAAGGCATATTGCGAACCTTTCAGTGCCGCTGAAGCTCTCCTCCTCTGCGCTGCTCTGTCCCTCCAAAGCCCCCCCTTACTCCCCATGGTCTCCTGCAGGACTCTGCTCCTCCCACCTGTACTACAGCAACAGTGACTGCTTTGGTGTCATCAGCAGTACATGCCAGCCTGCGGGGCGGCCCAGGGTCAGTATTCATCAATGGAACATGCACACATATAGTAGAAATGTAACCTTCGAAAAGCGTATTTTAAGCAAAAAGCTTCAAAAGGCTTTTATTTTTAAAAAATCATGAACAGGCTTTTGAACCTGCTCTAGCACATGTGTATATAAGTAATAATAATAATCAATCCTTTATTTATCCCCATGGGGAATTTCCTTTTTATGCCTCCCTCAGCTTGCTCTTTGTAGAGCAAGCTGTCTGCAAGGCACAGCCACCTGTAGCGGCGCCCAGGGAGCTGGGGGTTAAGGGCCTTGCTCAAGGACCCACAGACAGGCTGAGGCTGGGTGTGAACCGGCAACCTTGTGATTTCAAGCAGACAGGCTTAGCCCACTGAACCACATGCTGCCCCTCTCTCAAGCATATAAGCATGCAGTTAAAAAACATTCACCCATCTATCCATCCATCCACTTATCCTGGCTTTTGTGTCTTTAGATATTATACATTCTGTTCAATAATTTGTTTTTTGTAATTCTTGTCCTCTTCTCAATTATGGTTCCACACACTGCAATGTGCCACTTTGCCATTGGCTGATGCTTCTAGTCCTGGCTGGTTCTGTCCGGGACTGTTCCCAGCTGGCCACAGCTTGGCTGGTCCAGCTCTGCCCGCACAGACAGATGCTTCCATGTCGCACACTTTCCCCAGCCTCCATCCCACTGGAGGGACATTCCCTTGGACCGCTGTCCTCCTGGCCCAGCACATGCGCCACTTACACAAATCCTGGCATGGCAGGAAGCCTACCTGCTGTCCTAGGTCTGTTTGGGTTTTCAGAGGGAACATGCCATGGGGATTCGTGGAGGCTGGACATGCTACATGCCACGGGAACTCGGGGGAGGCAGCACACATCACACGGTACATGCTATGGGGACTCAGTTGAGGCATTACATGCTACACGCTACAAGGCCCAATGAAATAGCAGAGCTAAGCAGATAAGCTACAAAAGAGGCTTATCTCTGAATCTCAAAGATGCATCTCAGCTGCATTTCCACTTCAGTACACACATTAACCGAAACAAATTTCATAACATTGCATAACATCATTAGAACATGCAACCGATCAGAAACATTTCATTGATATATAACTGTTAGACTAAATGGAAATGTGTATTATTGCTTTTACATGCGGGTCTCTTACGACGTGTCCGAACATCAGCAAAGACAGAATAAGCAACAAAAACCTCAAGCTCACATTCTAGTTAAATGTTAAGGAGTCGACTGACATTCGTCCGTCACTATTGCCAAATTTGCTCCAGTTGCCCAAAACTACAAGCCACAGAAATGGCATCCGGCTCAACGGTCCCGCCTCACCCACTCCTGGACCAGCTGCAGTGCCGGCAGGACTCTTCACAAGCGGGATATGCGGCTGAGTGACATGGAATTGACTTCCCAGATCAGGTGATTCACACTGACCACAACTGGAGAACTAACAGGAATGGCAGCATGTACTGTAAGACCCTACTGAGGAAGTTGGAGACCGCCAACAGCTGGGCCTGAAGAATCAGTCGTGCCCCAGTGTGTGAATTTTGACTCATACTGATAACGAAATCCCTTGCCTTTACTATGGAAAATGGGTGATTGTCCAGTGCAATCAATTCATTTTAGCAGTTATGTCTTTATATATGGTGCTGCTAACATTGAATATTTAAGTTTAAATATTGACCAAAATGGACACATCGGATTGATGTTGCTACTTTGATTTTAACGAATGATTTATGTTACCAACAGGTTAACCGATATACCTTGCACCTCTATAAATAATTTTGAATATAAGACATACATGTTTTTTTCAGTACATTTACATTTATTCTGGACATATTTTTATCCAAAAAGAACTACGGAACAATGCAAATAAGTAACATACTGAGTAACATGCAAAGAGCATGAGCACAACCACATAATGTCTATGTTTAGCAGGTGCCTACAGGATTGCTCCCTATAATAAAGACAAATAACATTACAGATACACCCATTTAAGATCCCTGGAGACTATTATTTTTACCATACTGCACCCGTTTGCTATACCACTACTATCACCGTTATTATGACCATCAATAATGATGTCATTACAGCTATTAAACAAAACACCATTAACCTGACCGAAAATAATATTTTTCTCAATCTTAGTTCAACAAAGAAAGCAGTAATTACTATACAAACCAGCCCATTTATCTGCTGCTAAAATCAGCCTTCGTGTATTTGTGTCTGTATCAACCTTGAGGAAAATCGATAGCGTCGACCTTTTGTAGTTTACTGAATTTACTGAAAACTCCAGCCACAGATCCAACAAAGCGAGTCAGCAGCCTCTTCCCAGATCCTCAGAAAGCCAGGAGTGAATCGGGGGTGCTTTGGAAAGCAGAAAGCCACAGTACATGCCCCCCCCCCCCTCTTCAAGCTTCCTTCGGTTGCAAGTAGAGCATCATGGATCAAGATAGAATAGTTAACCTTAATTCTATTTGTCATATTGGAACAAAGAAATCTTCTGCTTGAGTTCGCTGTGATCATTAACCCTATATATATGTAAAGGTATGATTATGTCATAGGGAACAAATATGCCAGGCAGTAACACATTAGTACTCTTCAAGCTTCAAGATAAATGCATTCATAAGAACGTAAGAGATTTACAAATGAGAGGAGGCCATTCGGCCCATCAAGCTCGTTTGGGGAGAACTTAACTAATAGCTCAGGGTTGTTAAAATCTTATCTA
>JAODUD010000039.1:9906654-9919886 GCA_026784285.1 Stomatorhinus walkeri | reverse complement strand
CATTTTCCCTATAGAAATGAATGAGCGGTCCCCATAAGGATATGTTTACCCTACATGTGTGTGTGTGTGTGTGTGTAGGTGTGTGTGTGGGTGTGTGTGTGTGTGTGTGCATTATAAAGTGAAATTATATGGATTTATATCTAAAGTCCATAAGTCATCTCATTAGAGACCACACTTGAGCATTCAACGGTTGCATTTTTTCTATGGTTTTCTTGCAGAACACTTGTATTGTTTTTCATGCCACGCTCAGGGTTAATGTCAATGAAAAATCTACAAAAATACAGATAAAAATATTTTTAACATGCTTTTTTTACAACACAATATGTAAGCTGTCTGACCAGATCTGGGGAGTATTCCATGGAAGTAGCTAAAGAAAGGCAGACTTTCCCAAAAAAGTCAGACTCAAACTAGCGCCATCTTTAAACTTAGCCTCGTGTCGTTCCAGTAACGCAGCTCATCTTTAACTAATCAAGGCTCATACAAGAAAGACTTGCATGAGTCGGAAAGCGTGTAAAACGAGAGCTGTGCAATCTGATACAAAGCACAGGGTGGTACTTTGGGGGTGAAGTGGTGGTCCCTTGACCATATAGGATCATGGGTTCCATTCCTGTTTATAGAAAAGTTCAAGTTGTAAGCACAAAAGCAAACCATACCCATATATATCTTTGAATAAACTCCAATGTGGATCCAGCCTCTTTTTGGTACTCAAGACTGAACAAGTAGAAGCTGCCAAAGAGGACACGGGCCTGGCAGAAACGAGTACCCTTCACATATGATCTGACCTTCAGTGGAAAGCATCCATTTGTTACTCGCTGTCTATTTTGGGATTGTCAAGGCCTGAAAATTAGTTAACATACACATCAGTGGAATTAGTGAAAAAACTAATTAATTAAAAATAAATAAAAATATGTAAAGGGTAAGAAATTAATCATGGGAGATACCCAATAACTTTGGTAACCAGTAGTAGAACAGTAAGCATGTAGTTGCTATAAATTTCAACCACACTTGCTCTTACCCAACCATGTCCTGCTCAAGGCATATAATTATAATACTTATTATCTTAGTGAAAGTTACATTATCCTAAGAGAAAATCAGTTACATACCTAGAAGTATCAGTCTAGAGCTGCTTTGTCAGGCACAAGTTTGTGGTCGGCAGGCGAGTGTATTAAGCACGCTACACCAGTTGTGAATGCAAGTGAATGCAGCGCAACTTAAATGCCGTTCTAACAGTGTCCTTGTGACTGAAGCACTAGCAATCAAGTTAATACTACATTGACGTGCTGCATGTCACTCAAGTTAAGTGCCGTAGCTCAGTTCACACAAATTTCAACCGCTAACAAAAAAATCTGAATGCCTGTCAAGCCAAAATTATAAACTGCACGAAAAGAAGGAACTCAAGATTGCATGAACTGAACCCTCCATATCAAATCAGAAAACGATACTCACAAATAACTAACCCTACAAACCCCAAACTCCTACCTCTCTATTACATTTGTGGCTACATAAGGTAGTAAAAAAATATCGATATATGTAGCATGAAAGTAATTTTCACAACCTCAACCTGCATCCTCCACCTGCTCCAGACTGTGGAATTTCCCGACCTTCAAACTACAGTAACTTGCAGTAAAATCCATCAGGTTACCTTCACTTTCCCAGGAATCCTTTGAAAATAACAGCTTGTTACTGTAGAATCAAACATTTTCACTGTTTTAGATTGCACATCCTCTGCATTTCCCAAAATGCATTTCTTTTCACAGGCATCTTCTGTATTTACGAAATGTAGCAGATTACTGTTGAATTTTATTGTAAATTTACATCTGTTGCTTATAGTGTGGAGATGGTGAGACCAGAGCTATGCCCAGAACCACTCTACCATCCCAGATTCATATCTTGAGCTGCCAAGGAAAGATGACTGCCTCCCCTGAACTGGGTAAGCAGTTGGAAGATGAATGGATGAATAACATTTGCTTGTTTACCAGATGCTTTTGTCCAAAGTGACACCTGAGGCAGATAGTACCTTATAAGTGTCACGACATGCAGGACAATGACTTGAGGGCGTGTTTAGCAAAGCAAAGGTTTTAATGGACATAAACTAACAGGGACTGAAAATCAACAAGATCACGAGGGATCAAAATGACGGGACTAGAGGAGCGACATTAAACACACAGACTGACATGGGGCAACAAGCAGCAGGTGTGGTCTATGAGGACCACCCGAGGGAGGAGACAGGAGAGTCAGAAAGAAGTGGAGGGCAGGATGTGACAAGCGTACATCTGTCAAGTGCAGCTAGGCTGAGCGTCCAATGAATGATTAGTAAGTGTAAGTCAGTATCGGAGCAAGAGCCAGTGTTCATAATATAATACAAACGTAACAAGATGCTAATAAGAGAGCTATTCAAAACAGAGTTCATAAGAGAATTCAGGAGACAAGAGACCAGCTACAGGATCAGAAATGAAGACAGAGTAGGTCAATGGAATCGGGAGTTCACCTACTACATGGTGGAGGGGGATCTTCAGGTGTTGTCCTGTTGACTGAAATGGGTGAGAAGGGTATAGGGTTTGATGCAGATGGGTGTCTGTCCATCAATGGGTCTGAAAGCCAACACCAAGGACTTGAAATTGATGCAAGCACCTCTTGGTAGTCAGTGACGAAAAACAAGGAAGGGTGTAACATCAGCGCATACTGACAATTTGGATATCAGACATGCTGCTGTATTTTAATCATGGCCCTGTCAGTAAGGAGTCACTGGAGTCTAGTCACGAGATGACAGGTGCCAGGGCTTAATGACAAGCTGCACAGTCTGACATTCTACATACAAGACCTGGTCTTCTTGATGTCATACAGAGTGAATCTACAAGACCAGAAGATAGCTGCTATGTGGTCAGCAAAGGACAGCTACGTATCTATCATTACCCCGAGGTCTTGGTAGACCTGGATGGAGACTGATGGAAATTGTGGGCGGTAGGGCTGGTAGGGAAGACAAGAAGCTTGGTCTAAGTGAGATTCAGTTGAAGATGATGATCCAGGCTGTAATGTCAGCAAAGTATGCAAAGATCTAAGCAGAGATTGTGGTTTTCTTAGGAGGAAAGGTTAGGTAGAGCTGAATATAGTGTAGCAGCGAAAACCAGGGTGAAGCCTTTATGACTGAGACCAGAAAGGTGGTGTACAGAGGGAAGAAGTGGGGGCTGAGGACTGAGTCGTGGGGGACAGTAGTTGTTTAGTTACCATATTGTGTAGGTGCAGGTTTGTGTGTTGTCAGGGCCAAACTAGATGGCTGTTCTGGGCCTGATCAGCACAAGGGGGCTAGACAAGGTCATGCGAAAATATGTATTCATATACATAATTTATAAATAAGATGAATTACACAGGATTAAAAATAAAAAATAAAACCCATATACATCCAATTAAAATGTTTATGTTCTGGCAGAAACATGGTCAGCTCTAGCTATAGGCAGCTGCTTAGGGCACCCAAATTACAGGACCTGCATTCCAGAGGAAGCGAAATCATCTTTTTTTGGTAGGGGGGCCTGGAAAGGTAGATCCAGCTCTGGGCGTTACCCCCTTCAGGGAATACAGTGTTGGATTTTGGTGGGGAGTTGGCTTTAGTTGATTTGCATAGATCTTGAGTGTGGTATAATTTATAAGGCAAGTATCATGGCTGTGAGTGGCTCAGTAATTAACACCTCGGCACTTTAAGTGGCGAAACTATCCGTGCAAAAACTCGGACGCTACATCATCGTTACCTATGACTTGTGTAAATGATGGTGCTGCATAACCAGCTATGTTATGTCATCTAATGGAGGCATTAAGAGATAACATAGTAGCACAATGTTATTTTGCATGGAGCCCATTTGTAGCTTGGCTTTGATTAGGTTTTAATTGTAGGTGAATGACAGGATTACTCTGAGGGATATCTGATTGCTTTAGTACTTTATAACTAGTTCGCATTGTCTGAAAGAGAACCATACCGACAGCACTTCCTGCAGGCAAAACACGGTGCTGTCCTTTGTTCTCTGCTTTTGGTCTGTCCGGACCCAATGGGAGAACGCAGGAAGGCCACTTCTCACGTCTGTCGATGGGGGACAGGAGATCAAACTCAGAGAGGGCTGTAAAACCTCCGTCGGAACAGCAGTCTTTAAATAATGCAGAATATGGCGAGAGGGGATGCATTTCAATATCAAATTCACTGTGTGTTTATGTATTCCAGTGCTAGATAATGTCTTTATCAGAGGGTCTGGGTTCTGCAGCAAACACATGACAGGCAGCATTTCATAAAGGAAAATCTGAAAAAATATTTTCTGTAAATGTAATTCTAGATCACTTCAGATGGACAAAGGCGCATATTTAATAAGCTGTTCCTGTGCAGCAGAGCGTTATTACACACAACCAAGCTGGGAGCTGTTGCAAGAAAAAGTTTGTGAATTCTTGGGGACTGTCTGGATTTCTGCATGAATGGCTCCTAAAATGTGATCTGATTTTCGTTTTAAATCATCATAATCAAAGACAGGCGTATTTAACAAATGACACACAACATTGCCAGATTTTTAATTAGCAAATTGTTTAACCGTGGTCATTGAAACGTAACCCCATCATAATCTGTGGATAGAGTGACCAGATAATTCACGTCAGGAAGGACACTTTGAGCAACTTCAGGTTTTACAAACTACTTACTAGCTCCTGTGATTGGCTAAATAGGTTAGTTCTTGTACTTTGTTTCATTGATTGAAAGACTCATCCAGCTGTTCCACATTAATAGTGACACATGTATGATTACGGGAGACTGACCAATCAGCACATAGCAAGAACTCAGTGCTTAAAAGAAATCCAGGTTCTTGGTTGCTAAAACACATTTTTTAATTAGACCTCAATTTCCCAAAACTCTAAGCACAAATCCTTAACTGCTCACTCAGCTACTGAAACTTCCACCGTTCAGGTCAAAAACAAACTCTCCACTCAAAACCATGTAATCCTACATCTAAACCAAACTCTGCCTTCAGTAATCACACAAAAGGCATCAAGTCCATATACACTACAAAATAGGTATTACACACTAGCAAGATCAGTTCAAAACAATACCCCCAAAACCTAGCAAGATCATTGATTGAAAGACTCATCCAGCTGTTCCACATTAATAGTGACACATGTATGATTATGGGAGACTGACCAATCAGCACATAGCAAGAACTCAGTGCTTAAAAGAAATCCAGGTTCTTGGTTGCTAAAACACATTTTTTAATTAGACCTCAATTTCCCAAAACTCTAAGCACAAATCCTTAACTGCTCACTCAGCTACTGAAACTTCCACCGTTCAGGTCAAAAACAAACTCTCCACTCAAAACCATGTAATCCTACATCTAAACCAAACTCTGCCTTCAGTAATCACACAAAAGGCATCAAGTCCATATACACTACAAAATAGGTATTACACACTAGCAAGATCAGTTCAAAACAATACCCCCAAAACCTGTTACCGTAGTGAATAATGGCACTTATTCACTTTTCCCCAGAACAACCTCTCTACATGCCACACACAATATAACGACGCAACACCTTTCATAATTTTATAATTCCTTGATGTACTGTAGGGGCGGCATGGTGGTGCAGTGGTTAGCACTGTTGCCTCACACCTCTGGGACCTGGGTTTGAGTCTCCGCCTGGGTTCCATGTGTGTGTGGAGTTTGCATGTTCTCCCTGTGCCGTCGTGGGGTTTCCTCTGGGTACTCCGGTTTCCCCCCACAGTCCAAAGACATGCTGAGGCTGATTGGAGTTACTAAATTGCCCGTAGGTGTGCCTGTGTGTGTGAATGGTGTGTGGGTGTGCCCTGCGATGGGCTGGCCCCCAGTCCAGGGTTGTTCCCTGCCTCGTGCCCATTGTTTCCGTGTAGGCTCCGGACCCCCCGCGACCCAGTAGGATAAGCGGGTATAGAAAATGGATGGATGGATGATGTACTGTAGTAGTAAGCCGAAAGTGAATGAAAAAGTAAACAAACAGTAAAAATATGCAATGGATAAAGAACATAGAATGCAATAAATGAAATGACCAATATCAATAGGACATTGAAAACATTACTGTAACAAAACACCAGGAGGAGGTGAATACGGATGTAGGGTCTCGGACATAGACCTTCCACTGCCATGCCAAGAAAAACTCTTCTATGGGGTTTAGGAAGGGAGAATATGCTGGACAAGTGATGTTGGGTCGTTCGTGAACCAGTCACGAGCTACAGCAGTCCTGTGGAAACTGACATTGTCCCAAATGACACTGTAGCATGGCTGCTGTGGCTGTGCCGGCTCCCTCAGGTCTAGTTGGTATAAACGATCTCTCAGAAAATTGAGGAAAGCCAGCAGATGTATGGTGTTGTATGGACCAAGGGTGGCATGGTGGTGGAGGACCCCTCTGTGGCTGATGGCGGCATACATGGTTACATTTCCTCCTCGCTGGCCAGGGATATTCATCAACAAAGATGAGTTCATGAGGGGTCTCTCTGGCATCTATGTCAAATATATTGTACAAAAGAAATTGAACGGTTCAGTAAATTGCTAATCAGAAACACACTGCTGTAGTGCACAATATGGCCTGTACTGCAGTATGTACACTGCTGTCAAACATAAATATACTCAAATATGGTATGAAAAACCATACTTGCACATATTCCATGCGTTCGTCTTTGTCTGAGTTCCATTCGAAAGGAACATGATAGGTGTCATGATCCGCCCGTCCGAGCCTCGTGTGTGTCACGCCCCCCTCATTACCTCGTGTCAATCCCTGATTGGAACCACCTGTTGTCAATCCGAGCTTGCCTTCCCTGCATGTATTTAGTCGGCGTCTGTGTTAGTTTCCCCAGATCTGTCATCTGTGTAAGTCGTCCTGTTAACGTGAGTGCTGCACCTCAGTCCATGTGCCTTACTCCTGCCCCGATTCCCTGGATTAAACCCACTCCTCTACCCGTCATCCTGTCTCCTGCCTGTTTCTGTCTGCCCAACTCCGGCAAGACGTGACAATAGGTCTGTTTAATAATAATAATTGACACTATTGATTCCCATGGAGGAATCATCGTTACACCTCCCTCAACTTGCTCATCGTAGAGTAAGCTGTCCGCAAAGGACAGCCATCTGTTGGGGCGCTCAGGGAGCTGGAAGTTAAGGGCCTTGCTCAAAGACCCACTGACATGCTAAGGCTGAGTTTGAACTGGCGACCCTCTGATTACAGACACACAGGCTTAGCCCACTGAGCCACACACTGTATCATCCTCAACCAGTTCCTTCGAAGAATGCGGTCAATTGTTGAGATACTGACAGACTCAGTGCCTTGAAATATTTCCTGATCCTCAACTTTCCTTTGTATCTCATGCAAGCGAAACAGATTGTTGGCTACAACCATATTGACGATGGCCATCTCTTGTTCTTGTGAGAATGGCCATCTTCTGCTTCCGTTACATGGTCGCCTTTCAGTTCTGCAATACAGTAATAGAATTACTGATGGGATTACAGTAAACCATCCATTTTACAAAACAGGAGCACAGAGTAACACCTGTATGTGATATTGTACAATAATACAATACATTTCAGAGAGAATACAATAGAGCAAACAGCTACAGTACATATAAGTACTGTAAGAGTGCAGAATACTGCACTCCAGTGTTATACTAGACTGCAGTATGTAAATTACCCTTTTTTCCTCTCTGAAGGTCCAGATTATAGGGCTACTGTGAAGCGAATCACATTCGGCTGCACTCTTTGCCCGGCGTCCTTCATGGACAACCCATGGATAAGACCATGGTGAACTAGAGTTACATGAATCTGATCAGAACCACTTCTCTCCTTGCCCATGCCTTTCCTCTTCCTCTTGCATCTCCTCTTCTGTGTCCCCTTCCTCTACCTTCAGGTCTTTGTAGATCCATTTTTCCAATACAAATGAACTGACACATTTATCTAACAAGTGAAGGTTCTGATTGGCTGTGTTTCCCTTTGGATTATTGTGTGCTAATTGGGTTCAAGCTGTGCTGACTTGAGTGAACAATATTGACTGAAAGTGCTTTGTAAATGAGCGCATAGTTTAGGCAATGAGAATTGAAAGCATTTGAGTTTTGCTCTAACAGTTCAACAAATCATATGTCAAGACAGGGGAACAGCGTCTATAGTTTTGGGAAACGGATGTTCTTTTTGGTAGGTGGTGTAATGGTTTTGCAAATTTACCTCATAATCCTGGTAATAGTGTGTAAGCAATCGAGAAAAACTTTAACTGAAATGTAGTTTACAATTCCTGTCCTAGCTCAAAATGGCCTCCCTGACATGGATTATCTGGTCACCCTAGTCAAGGGTGTATATCTTAATAAAACAAGCCACCTCCCACACTGACTGTTGGCCTAAATGCCCTGCATGCTGGCGCTAATAAGATCTGCACGGCTTCCTTTTTTATAGGTATATCTGCTGAAGTTGTTGATGTACCATCCCCAATGTTTTATGTTACTTTGGATAATGGAGTCTACTAAATAAATAAATCTAAACGATATTTTCAAGTTCTATAAAAGTAGAATCATATGCCAAATAATACCTATTGTTTCTTGGAGGAGAAAAAAATTGTGACCCGTGCAAGGAGCCTTCTTGATATTTGTACTGAATTGTAAGTAAAGATTAATTCACCCTAGAATGCTTTTAATGGGAGTTACTGGAAAAGCAGAGATCATAAACAAGCTGCAAATAGAAATCTGGCCATATGTACAGGTGTAAATTACAAATATTCCTGTGAGCACAGTATCATTTATCAATCATGATGGAGGAGGTGCAGTGCACAATTACCCAGCTCAGTTCACCCTTTCAGACGTGAGTCACAGGGGATGGAAGGAGCTGGTTAAATGCCGCCACAAGGCAACTTTAAAAGAGTGCTAAAGACTGCAGGAAATGCGCATCAATCAGAAACGTCCATAACCTGCCGTAAAACTGTTCTGTATGGCAACATGTCCAGAAAGAAGTAAGTCCTCAAAGATAAGACTTAAAAAATTATATATCAAAAGTGAAGTCATGTTTGGGGAATTGTAATATTGGGTGAAAGGTGGCACGGTCAGGGAATTGAATCGTTTTGATCTAAATGCCAGGCGGAGCCCCAGCACAATACATGACCAGATCAACACAGTCTTCAGAAAGAAATGGGAAGCTGGTTGGGTTTGATGGATGAGAAAAGAATGTGGTGTCGTGCAGTGGGTTGGATAGTCACCTTTCAGCTGGTCGATAATCTGACGCGTCAGAAGAAAGGTGCAGTGGAGTGCTGCAATCAAAGTCTCAAATCCTGTGGAGGATTTATGAAAGGTCTCATGTGAAGCAACCTGAGGCAGCATGAGCAAATCTTCCAGGGTGATGCATCAAGCCAGCGTGACAGGAAATTCGCCTGCTGTGTATAGTTTGGCTTTCTCTAGAGACACGTCCCTTTCTTTGTATATATGCTTTTAATGTGTTCATGTTTTCTTTTATGTTCATTTTTGCAACTTTTTAAATTTTGTTTTATCGTTCGTGACAATAGCAGTATTGTATTTTCAGCAGGAGCAGCATGATATCAACATTTGTAGAGACCATCTGCAATGATAGTACTATCTGGAAATTTTATGGCATTTCAAAGAATATACTATAGATGATCACGTCTTACCAAATAAATTCACAAAGTACCTATATTGCACAATTTTAGTGACAAAATTGGCAATGGCGTTTACTTATGCATGCAGTTGTAGTTCATTTTGCATTCAAGTGTCTAGATCTGAATAGAATCGACGTTATTGTTTTTTTTTTATTTAATGTAATTCAGTTTGCCTTAAGTCTTGAGCAGGTTGCATTTTAATCAATTATTAAGAATAGAGATGTTTGTGTCATTGAGTAGTTTCATGGAACTTAACCATGTGGGAAGTATCTGAATGGCTTATGGGAGTTTTACTGACAGAAAAATGTTCCGAGGACAGAACAATAAATGATTGGTTCAGGGAAATAACCAATCACATTGTAGTGGAGATATGTCCAGCCAATCATATGTCTTGGTCTAGCCTCCTGTAGTTGCTTGGACTCTCTGAACCAGTCATTGTTCCTTCTGCCTTCAAGACATGTTATGAAAGTATTATTATTTTAGAAATGTTTTGCGCACCTTTCAGAACTGTATAGAATTGTACATATATAATTAATCTGTCAAGAATATTATAAAAGTGGACATTTATACATGCAGTTCAGAATTTAAATAAGAACAATAACAAAGACATTGAAATGCCTTTCAGATCAATGCTCAACAGCAATGAGTGAATACTCTATTGAATATAATGTAATAAATGTTATATGATAGGTATGTGATACCAGGAATTTAACCTAGAATACTGGGAGCGATACCAGTGGGTATTTCTGTTAAAATTGGTGTTAAATGCATCTTTGCTTAAAAATTATACCCAATGTATAATTACTAGTAATTAGGTCCTTAATTACGATGGCTTGTTGAAACCATCCATTTTCTGTTCCCGCTTGTGCTATTCAGTATCGTGGGGAGGGGTGGAGCCCAAAGCCACAGACCCAAGGCAGGGAGTAACCCGGGGTGGGGCAGCAGGGTGGGGCAGCAGGGTGGGGCAGCAACATTCACATACAGACAATCTGGTAACTCAGTTCACCTTAGCATGTGTTTGGACTGTGGGGGAGAAACCCCATAATGACACAGGGACACCATGCAAGCTACACTCACCTGGAGCTTCGGTGGAGACATGAACCCCAGACCCAGAGATGTGAGACAACAGTGTTAACCACTGCACCACTACATCACCCGTGACTTGCTAATACTTTAATCTTTATACTCACTTATTGCTTGACACTAGTCAAACAGAAATGTATCCGTCCACCCATCCAACCATCCATCTGTATGTACGTATATCTATCTTCAATCTATTCATTCTGCTCATGGTTTTGGGGAGCAAGAGAAATGTATTGTTTTTTTTAATCCAACCAATTCCCCATTTTCTTCTCATTTATCACAATTTTGGTGTCACTGGGTACCTTTGACCTTCAGTTCTCTGTTATCTGTGTCCTTTGTGGACACATAGCACTGGCAAGTATATTTCACTCAGTTTTCTCTTTCTCTGATTTTCATTTTCTCCCAATTACCTTTTCATAAGTATCTGGATTTAGTTTTAATCAGTCAACTGCTGGCTAATTCTTAACCAAAGACCATGAGCTCAGCTAGATTGATTGTCTTCCTTAACACATGCCTCCCCCATCAAATATGCCTACGAACATGCATACAGCATATGGCGGGCTTTGGACAGAGTCAGTCCATTGAGTATGAAAAGCTGAGGTGCACAGATGGGCCTTTGAGTACAGAATAATTGAGCTTCTTTGAGCAGGCCATGAGTGTTCAATTAAAACCAGAGGGTCACATTTAACCCCTCCGATTGTTTTTAAAGGTGCCGTTCTGTTGATTGTTCTTTGGAAGCCCCACTTAATAAGGTTTAATTAGAAGACATAGTGGACCACATTCCTGCCACATTGAAGTTCCATTCCAGATGTTCAGATCGTGAGGCCCATCACAAGAAGAAAAATAGTTTCTGGAATCAGCTCTCTGCCACGCTAATGGTGTGTGAAGCCAAGGGAGACAGAGTAAAAAACATAGGTCTCTTGCAGTCTGAAGCTAATTGGATTAGCCTCAAATGTGCATCCGGTCGCATCTGGTCCGAGTCGGAAAACAACTCTTCAGCCTGCAACAAATCCCAGGAGATAAAGATGACACTCTTCAGTGAGCGCGCCACTATTGCAGTTGTATTATGAAGCACCACAAGCTGAATAGAGAAGCAAAGATTTTATGAATTTGATGCGCTGATTACCCCAGGAGAGCCTGGAACCCCAGCTCCCACTCTGTCCAAACTCTGTCCTGATTAACGTTCCACCTCGGGAGCTACAGTTCCCGGGTTTCTAGAGTAAAGGTGCCGATAAAAATTGAACCTATTGTCAAGCAATATATTGTACCTTACCCCATATATGGATTATAGTACAAATAGTAGAATGGAGATTAAACTACTGTATATTTGCACCAGGGAAGATTAACCAGATCCTTATACACACAGAGCATGTCAGCCTACATGAGATCATTCTGATGCCCAACATTTAAACGCTTTACATGTTCTTTAACAATTATGATTTAGCAGACAATAGAGATGTTTGGAGAACATCACATCAGATGTTAATTACATTTTTAATCCACCAGTCCATCATCTACCAACCTGGTCAGGATCCCTGGTCAGGGGGAGATCCTGGAGGCTGGGGTACAGCCTAGATTAATGAAAAAGAAGCTGAACAAATTTAAAATAAGATTCTGGAAATGTGATATAAAGTGGTACTCTACACACATTTTGAGAAAGTAACCTTCAAATCTACCCGTTGAGGCAGGCTCTCCATTTTGGCTCCATAAATAAAACCAGAACATTATGGATCTGTGCCCATGTCTGGAGGGTCATTGGTTCAAATCCCAAATGTGAAGAGTAGTTACATTACTGTCCATTAATACCAGTGAAGGCCTTAACCTCAAATACTCCTGGAGTGCTGGATGCTCCTCAGACTGATGGTTCCTTGTGTCTCTGTGAAAAAGCGCCTGCTAAATAAGTCAACGTAAGTGTTATAAGAAGCTCTCACAGTGCAAGAGAAACCAAGAGGTTTAATTCCTTCTAAGGAGTTGTGGATTATAATTGGTGGCAGAGTCACGTGCGGATGAGAGACATAGAGGCAAGTGCAGAAAAACAAGGAAGGAAATAATACCCACCCACACCCAGGACCTGGCTGAGAGCATATAGACTCCCGTCGGACACACACATACTATCCCAATGACAATTCAGTGTCATAACCTTTAAGGTCGTGTCATTCCCATATGTAAACCCATATGTGTCTTGGGTGACTCTAATCTCCCACACCTCCAATACTGGGCCTTCAAAGCCCATTTCCAGCTCCACGTGCCCATAGTGCTAGGTTCAGAGTGTGCCCCGCGACGGGCCAGCCTCCCCACCCTGGTTCAGCCCTGCTTTGTGCCTTCTCTTCCACCCCCATCAGCCTGAACTGGACAAGTGGTGATGGATGGATTTATATTTGTACTTAAACATGAAAAATCACATGAAATATTCATGATTTGAAGAGAATTTATTTACAGGATTAAATATTCATTTCAGGCCATATTTAATTTGATAAAAGGGGGGGCATTCACAGCCCATACATTAATGAGCCATCACCCCC
>JAODUD010000039.1:9862820-9876522 GCA_026784285.1 Stomatorhinus walkeri | reverse complement strand
GCCTGCCCTGCGGTTACGGGACTGCGAAAAATAACCCGTGTAACATGCTCTTGCTAGTGCCAGCTCCCACAGCCGAACGTTCATCCACAGCCGAACGTTCTCACATTTAGATCCTATTGGTTCAGTATTTGATCGATGGAGTGATGAAACACCACTGCTCGCTCACCTCTGGCAGACAGAACTCCGGCAGAGAGTCCACGAACACGCGGCCTGCACACTCCTTCAGCTCCTACAATCCAGGGGAGGAGGAGGACCAGTTGAGGTACATGGTAGAACCCACATCCGGCTCCAATGCGTACGACTCCATAATGCACGGACTTACTTTTTCCAGTGCAATAGTGCCATCTTTAGACACCCATCCAGGGAGTTTGGATAATCTTGGGCTGTAAACACAGGACAGCCAAATTTCTGTATGTAATAATCTAAAGCAGTACTTCTCAAACTGGTCCTCAGAGACCCCCAGAGAATATATATTTCTGAAAAAAAATGTGGACTGTCTAGCAGGAACTGGGAGGGAGCAAAGACCATGTACTGGGAGTCCCAGAGAACCGCGCTGACAAATATTGTTCTAAAGAACAACCAACATATTAACAGGCAAAGCACATTATAAAGCATTATACTTATAAAAGTTTACACTGTTTGGGGATTGTAAAAATAAGAAAGAACGTGCAAGGGGCTGACGCTTCACATGGAGTACCTATGCCATGCTATATGGCCACTTCTCTCACCTGTGTACCAGGGGCAATGGGAGAAAGTGTAGCGCTGATGTCATGTCCAAGCCACAGTCCAGCATGATGGTAGTGGATTTGAATTTGAGGACATTGCATGGCAACGTTGGGTGGCCTGATAAACAATACTAACACCACAGGCGAGTTAATGATTGTTTTAACTGTCAAGCTGAGGATCTTAATTACTGGCTTTTGGTGTAATACGGGAGATAGTAATACAGGGTAGATATTATATACCAAATACATTCAACAAATACGACATCGTTTTCCAGCTGGCAAGTAAGCGTCATTCTACAGAACAAATCGTATTTAAAATTTGTGATTATGGTTTATGCACAGACAAGTCATTGATCTAAAAACTGATCATTGTTCAGTCGTCTACGTTCTCTTTAATGGTTATCAATTCGATTTACTAGCCCAAAATATAAACCAAGTATGACTGTTAACTTAAAATGTTAATACAGGAAGCTAATATGATCAAAGCACACAGTGAAGTTCACATATTAACTAGCTTACTAGCTAAAATGCATCAACGCCATTCATTGTTTGTTATACAATATATCAGCAAATCTATTTTATTAGACGAAATAACACAACGTTACACAGTACAGACGCGTATACAAAAAAAGGTAACTCACCAATTTCATATTTCCAAATGAATATATTCAGGTCATCCAGTAGACTGTTTCTACTTTCCGATCTATTGTCGTAAAACCATAATTTCAGTGCAATTTACGGCCAATACAGGGGTGCTGGGATTTGTAGTTTCTGCATGCGGCAGGCGAGTACTGAGAGGCAACTAGTTTGGTTTGCGGTCGAAGGGAATTGTAGTCTTTAACGACCCTGTATTCCCCCCCTACTCCCCGTCCCCTTCAAACCTTAGAAAGAACTACCAATCCGGCGCAATCATCATCATCATCATCATCCAGCTTTCTGATGTTCATGTCAATATGGCTTCTGTCAGACAAAGACAAGTCAGTCTCGCCTCTGACTGAAATCAAATAAGGCCGGAGGAATTTGAGAGAAAATACTGGCGCATGTTTAGTGTTGGCGAAACGGAGAAAAGGGAGTTATTGTGGATTTACTGTATAATCCACGTATTAAATGGTGTGGTGGACAGAGGCCCTGTCTGGATTCACTGTTAAAGGTAAGAGCTACTGGAAGATTAATATTACTGTTAGCTTACCGTGGGTAGCCAGCTAACCAGCAGGCGGGCCCGACCAGGTAAACTAGTTAATCGTGTATTTTCATGTTGACGGGACAATCTTATCTGAAATGCATATCTTAATCGGGAAAATAAAAATAACTGTGGAAACTGAACTGCGTCCGACTCCAAGTCGATTGCTTAACTAGGTAGCTAGAAGAAGCTCTGTACATAGTTAGCAGGATCAACGTGCACACAGACAGACAAACTGTACTAACACTTAACCGAGAGTCCGTTTCATTTCGCTTGCACGGAAAACTACCGGGCACGATGTGAGGTTGCCGATCCCCGGGCGATTCCGGTCACCCAACTAGTACAGCTGCCTGGTTATAGGTGGGGACCAGCTAAGTTAACTGAACAGGCTGACTGGGTATGAAGGACGCCGACCGCAGCCGTATGCACCCCGCCGGAGGACTGCTCTTGGGGACATCGAGTGGGCGTCATCCGACGTCTTGGCATTACTTTTAACTTTTGCGATTAACACCCAAAAGGGGCATTTTCGTTAATCAGAAAAGGGGAAAACGTTGGTAGTTGTGTTTATTTGATTAGTTTTGCACGGCGGCCGGAGCACTATGGGCGTTTCTGGGGTATATACTGTACAGGCACTTATCTGACTACATGCGCAACGTGCAGGACTAATGCGCCGCTTTGTGTTTAATGCACAGCTCTGGTTGCACAACAGGTTTAGGTTAATATGTAGGGACACCACATTACACATAATTTCGTGTTCATATAAATAGACACTGTTTGGGCTTTTACTGTGGTGAGAAGCTACAGAGCTGATCCTGAAGATGACCCCTGCATGCACATGTAACTCGTGCTTGACGAATTAAGCTTCAGTTTGAGGTTTAAAATGCGTCAATGGGACCTGCTTGTGCACAGTACAGGCTTTTAACGCATGCTTAAATATCTTATGTATTTTTGTGTTTTATACATGCCATAAATGCACGACGACTGTAATATATGGTTTTCTTAAGGATTATTTAGTTTGTATAATGTTGACCTGGTTATGTTATGAATCTAGACTACAAATTGCTAGCACGCGATCCCTTTTTGAAATATGACGAATTATAAAAGTTTTGACATGTAAACCCAGTTAATTGTAATCTGCTCCAGTGACATGTAACATGAGTAACGATGAAAAACAAACAGTGAGATGCTGGTCTTCCATTTTTCCTGTTTGGATGTGATTTTATTTATATCTGGTACAGATTCGATTGACATTTACAGCAAGACACAACCGGAATGTCCGGAGGAGATGACCTAGTCTGTAGACATTTATCAAAAGATTGAGTATTTTTGGTCTCTCACGATATATCCCACCGCTTTTAGAGGAGCCTAAATGCCTATTCCTCAGAATATTTTTTAGACAATGCAACATTTTCTGTTTACCTCAGAGAGGATTAACATGATAATTCTGCTCTAGAAAACAGTTCAATTAGATAGCTAGTGTGTGATTTTCATAAATCATCCACCGGTTTTATCCATGGCAGACAAATGTATAAATTCAAAGCAATTGAGCTCCCAGTTCACCCAGAGAGCTTGTGTTTGGAACAACCTGCAGCTCTTGAGAAGTGAGGCTATCCTCTGAGACACCATGCGACTCCCGTAAATGGGCGGTTGAGGTGCTAGTCAGTCCTCATGCATGATGCCGATGGACCTCCTAAAAGCTCCTGTCAGCTGAGCCATGCTTTGGGTTGTACAAGAAATGTGGACTTATAACTATGACCAGTCAACTGGAGGTGAAGGCTTTGCCGCTGACGCCCTCCCTTCCTGTGATGAGACCCGGGATTTTCAGCTTTATACTTCAGGGTGTTTCAACCTGTAATTTAACAGGAAAGTCACACTTGCGGTGCCTAGAGATGGCTGCCTGGAAGCGTTCATTTTATATCTTGCACTCATTTTCATATGGCTTGCAAGTTTTACTGAATATAGACTTTGGAGGAATTGGGCTTTTTGATGGAGGTGTGATGGTTTGATCTGAAGCTGTAAGACGGCTAAACTTGTGATTAATTAAACCCATAAATATATCCATCACTGTACAGGATTCTTGATGTGAAAGCCTATACCAGGAGAGACAGCGTGTTAGACAGATGTTCTTCAGACAGGACTTAAACAAATATGTGAATCTCTGCTTTCACATGTTATCTAAGTGTGACTAAATGGACTAAATGCACATTTCAAAGAGCTTGGTAATAAACCAGCTTAATCTTTGGCCTCAAACAGCCACCTTGGTAAGCTCAAGCTTAGATGGTCGGAGTATAAATATTGTCATTTTATCCACAGCAGGGAGCAGAGGGGTTTGTGGATTGGAGGAACACTGTGTATGGCTAATATAGCCACTCTCGGGGATGGGGGGCTGCTTCTTCAGCTATCGTTGATGTGTGGGCCTGCTGCTGAGTTGTTTAATTCAATGCCATTAACTCCCAAAGTGGGAGACGCCTGAGAGCCATGTTTTGACACGTGCATGTTTGTGCATAAATCTGTTCCCGTGTTTTGCTGAGTGAAGATTTATAAACACAATTGACCAGCAGCAGTCAGCAGGATTGCCTACACACAATCACTCCACCAGCACTTTCAGGATTTTTGTTTGTTTGTTTATTTATTTAATAAAAGGTGGGAAAGTCATGAGTGCAGGAAGGAAGAGAGGAAACGACGTAAGCAGGATCTGCCTTCGTGTTGTGGGACTTTGCTGGAGTCAGCTCGGATCTCGCTGCCGATCTCGTTCTGTCTCCTGGCATTTCATTTTTGCCCCCCTTTTTCCCCTCCTCCTCTCTCCCGAGGAACAAGAAACCAAGGACGGGGGCCAACGATACCTCTAATGTACTGGATGAATTCCAGATCTTAGTTGAAAGCAATATGCTGGAGCGCGTAAGCCTATCTCGTTGGGTTGGTTGGCTGACATTTTGTCGGACTTTCTATGAACCGCAGGCTTTATTTTAGCCTGCAGTCTGATGTTAACTGCCCAGATCCTAAAGCCTTTGTGGCTGATAAGTCAAGGTGCTGATCTGGTTCGAATTTCTTTGCAGCTGGACATAATGTTTGCTTTATTTACAGGGTTTAAGTTAATGGTTAACTGGTATAATTTGTTTAGATAAACGTTAGAAGAAAAGGTAGGGTATATGACTGCATTATCGCTGTGTGTGATAAGCTCCTTATACTGTTCTTTTATTAGGTTTCTGTTTTTATTCTTACACTCCTCTCAAGATGGTAACAGGTTAACAGTATAATTTAGGATTTTTAATCCTGTTATTCTGTTATGTGTGGAAGAGATGAAGCGGCCAAACGACTTGGCACTAGATCATCAGAGTACAAGCAGAGTACCTCATACAGACCTAGTATGCCAGGAGAAGACGTGTGTTGAGTGTTGCTGAGCCACCTTTTATATAAGGGAACAGTAGCAACAATGATAATAGCATCTGGTATGATCATTTGTTTGGATTTGGGATGAGGCTGTGGTTGATGGGGGTTGAGGGTTACAGAAGGGACACCGTCCCCTGAATCTCATCACCCATCTGTCATTGGTCCTTCCCTCTCATTCACCTGATTGGTGCAACTGGGGCCTGGCGACTCGGCCAATCGGCACGCCATTTCTTTGCGCAGGAAATGGGCTCTGATAGAGGAGTTCCTCTTTCTGTGTTTTCAGCGTGGCTTTGGATGTGGAAACCAGAAGGAGGATCAGTCACCAGCTTTGATGTTCATTTATGGTGATTAACAGTGACCTGTTAATCATTAAAATTCTGACATTTGGCTTATAGTGCACCATGGCTCATGTAGTCATTGTAAAAGTGAATAGAGGCCTTTGCTCTGATTGCTGTTCTTAGTATGCACTTCAAGCAGGAGGACTTTACTGGATGTTTTTCCCAGTACTCATAATTGGAGCATAAAAATGAGCTTGAGAATTCATAATGTTGCCATCTGCTTATTATCTCTAAAAGGTTTCTGTAAATGAGTTTGAGTTTTCTTCTTTTTCCTTGCGTCAGTGTAAAGGCATTATTGACCCAAGTTATTCTTATAAATTGAAGTCCAGTAGCGGTCAGAAGTAATTTACAGCACAGCCTGGAGCTCATGTCAATCTCAAGGAAAATGCAATTACACACAAACGCACATAAAATGGACGCTTGTGTCTATCGCTCAGAGCTGTGAGGCTAGACAGAGAATATTATGGCTATAGGGAGTGGTTCCGCTGCAGATTTCCACAGATGTTTGACTCTATTTCAGCCCTGGTTTTGGCTCCAGCTGAGTCCGTAATTAATTAGCTTTGATTCATTTGACGACTGGATGAATCGCTTAATATGAATCACATTAAGTGGTTGTTACACCATTTGTTGAGGCATGTGCTTTTGCAGTTGCGTTTGTCTTTTTTAGCCCTCGGGCAATTAAATGCCTAAGGCTTTGTTTGTTTAAAGCATCGTTTGCCGCCGTCAAAAAAAATAAAATAATAAAAACGATGAATGGAAGTGTTTTGGTGAAGTAGCACATAATAGTTTTCTAAAAGCTTCTTTGTCGTCAGTGATAAATTGAAACCATTGAACTTTGTGGCATTTAACTTGTATATACAATTAAACATTTTACAAGAATCTTACATTTTCTGTATTGTTTAAGTAACATATTTGGTTAAACACAAACATGTAAATGTTGAATTCCCTGTCTAATTGCATTGTACTTTGTTTCAGGCAGTCAGATGTTTAGACATGCTCTTAAAAGCATATTGTGTTCAGCATTTTCTGTTGAAGCTGTGTGACATTGGCAACCTTAGCACTGCACTTATCTGCAGGATAATTAAATTGGCGTCATTTAAAAAAAGAGAACTTGTGTTTTGTTCTAGTTGGAATTAGTATTAAATCCTTTAATATGACATTAGAGAAATTTTCTTCTGTCCCTATTGATGCTGCAAGAACTACTTATCAAAATGAGGACCAATGGAAATGTAGATCCTTGTGCAGATGGACCAATGACCTCCATGACCGCAGGTGCTATAATCAGATGCTGAATTATATTTGAAACTTTTTTTTTTTTTGCATATAGCCTGCACTCCATAGCAATGCTTCATACTTGATACTAGACACAAACTTGCCACAGAATAAGCACACACACCAGTTTACCCCTTCAACTACCAACAGGAAATACTAGATTCAGGGTAATATCTTGCAGACGGATTTTCAGACAGATTTTCAGACGGATCAGTGCTCGTTGTCGGTGCAGGCGAAGTGCCAGTGCTGTAAGCGATAGTGTGTTTTAGAAAGCCCTGCGTTGTTTGTCTGTCGTCCCCCCCTCCCCCGTATCAGTGGGGGCCGTCTCACCAGCTTATGTTCAGCTGATAATGTTCTCGGGAGTGAGAGCTGAGCATTGGTGTCACTTTTCTCAAACTTCCCTACATTTTTAACGTCGGCTTCAATTTCGAGGTGGCTTCCTGCTGTAGCGTGTGCGGACAGCGGACAGAATCAGCTGGCTAGCCTCTTGGGTGAAATGCATGAAACGGGACGGGTTTTGTTAACTCCTCCGAGCATTTTGTCATGTAAGTCATTAGCTGGTAGCCTTGCTGGGTGCCTACACACTGGGTGGCAGGCACAGGTGATGGGCTCTGCGATTGCAGGCTGGTATGCCTGGTTCTGCGTATGACAGGCGAGTCTGCTGTGTGCAGTCCAGAGCGAGGGCTGGGGTTTGTGCCGCTCTTTATCGCATCACCACTGAGAGCACAGCGAACCGTAAGAGGCTGCTTCACTCCTTGTCCCTCACCGGTACGTCCCTGAATCAACAGAGAACCATCCGGAATGATCAGCCTCTGAAGAGGGCTGGAGTCTGCGGTGTCGAGAGTAAACAGGAATGGTAACAGTACTGTTCCCTGGAGCCTCAAAATAGTGATGCGGTTAATGATGCAGGCAGGCGGTGGCTGGTTGGTGAGGAGATCTGTGATCCAGGGGACCGTGCAGGGATACTGGCGTTTCGGGGTAACTTGTCGGATCTACAGTTTAAATGGACTTCATATTTGTGCACTTACATTTTGCCCAGACTACCTTAAATCCGACAAGCTACCCCGATAAGCCAGTAAGCACGCTTCGCAGTACAGGCCCCTGATGGAATATAGCAGGTGTATCTTGACCATTTACAAACCCGAGCGATTGCACAGAGCACAATAGGCCTCATTCAGACTGTGGGCCTGGTCTTATTAAACTGGTAAATCTTATTGATATTTGCACTGAACAATAGCTTTGTCCTCAGGCCCAGCTTACGGGAGTTCTGCATGGACTGTAGACCATTGTGTGAAGGTACAGAGTAAGGAGATAAACAAATATCCGTTGATGCTTAAGGATTCGTGCTGATAAGAGGCACACAGGGGGGGTCTGCTGAAGCCCAAATAGAGAGATGATCACTGGTTCTCTCTGGAAGAACAGCTCTGCTGTGTTACTTGGCCTGTCATTTCGACCGCGTAGCCATATTGTTTTATGTGGCTGGGAAAGCCTTTTTTCATTGAGTTACTGGATTATTTCTGCTAGAAATTCAGTCCTCTGGATGACCAGGTGCATGTAGATCCCATCCCATTGACTGCTCTGCTAAAGTAACACAAAAACCAACAAACCCAACAGACAAGATCTCCAGCACCTACAAGGTGCCGCTAACAACACTGGAAGTCCGTCGATCTTTGTCTTGTATCCGTGGGCTTGATGTATGAACAGAGATTAAGGTGTATTTGAGCAGCAAGAACACCTGGGACAAGAGAGGAAGTCATGAGTTTTGGTGCAGGAGCCCCAACAAGAGGTTTACGATTAACCACGGCCATTTGAATCGGGGTAATTATTTATTCATAATGACTCTCCTGGTCAATCATTCACACTCCTCACCGCACGGGTCCATTAACTACAGCAACCGACTTCTTACAATAGATTCTCATGCGGTTGTCATACATGCATCAATGAAGAGTACCCTGCACGTGGAAAGTATTACCGGTTTCCATCGAGCCATTTCCTACAGCCCGTCTCATTGGCATTTTCTCTTTAAACGCAAATGCACTTTTTTGTTGCTGTCGACATAATTAACCCCTGAATGGGGTCTCTCCCAGCAGCACCAATGTGATGGAGGTATCAACGGGAAATAGGAAATGGGCGAGTGCTTTTCTGTTGCTTTTTCTATTGCAAGGTGAGAGTGTGAAGAGGAGAATGTGATAAGGGCTTCCGGTCTGGAGGATGACTCTGATTACAGTCATGCTGAAATGGGGTAAGGGTGGCCCTTGGAGGGTGACGTTGCAAGATGACATTTTGCTACACCTAACCCTTAGAGCCAGGTTACGCTACGCTTGCACCGAGTACGCTTTTGTGTGCCTCTACAGCAAGTTGCCAACTTTGTAATATTGCTTCAGCATTCTCCATATCAGGGCTATTCAAGTCAGGGTCCTCAAGGTTTGAGCCCTGCTGATTTCCCAGCCTTCCTTTACCTGTGAGCCAGGTTAGGGTTAGGGTGAAACCTCCGTGCTTCCAATCAGAATCAGTAATTATTAAACTAAGTGCATGGCAGAACTGAAAACAAGGCCTGGATTTGGAAATGAGGGCCAGATTTGGAACATATCACGCGGCCCTGAGGGTTGAAGAGCCCTGCTCTACATTCTGCCCACTGCTCTACTTCACATTGGCACTTTGCTCTGCCGCATATCACTTTAATACCTCATGCTGAATGTTGCATTATATGATGTTAGATATCTCATAATAGTTAGTATTTTGTACTTAGTATTGCATTGATATTGGAAAAAAAATCTTTTTTTGCAATAAATATTGTAATATTTATAAAGCAAAAAGGAGTTAAAAAATAGATCAATTTCTCACTAACACACCTGCAGCAAAAATGATTGATTGAGTCAAAGGGCTCACCCAAAAGCAGCACTGGTAGATATTAATTCTAAACATATACTACATAATCTTGAAAAATAAGTCCTTAAATCTGCCAAGCTTGCTAAGTTTTGTTTCCTGCAACAAAATATAAATCTTCTAGCCAAATGTAAATCCCCTGCTTACGGCTAATTTTATCACCAAGATTTCTAAATACCAGTACAGTATTGAAAGAAAAACGTTGTGTACGAAAATGCCCTGTACCATTCAGTATGAGGGTATGCAAAAGCATGAAAGTTGTTGTGGGAATTACATGTGCCAAACTTCCAATGCTGATTTTAATATTACACATCCATCCAGTCTTTAGTGTTTTTTTGTATTTTAATGCTGCACTTGTTAATTGTTTTGTTGATTGTCTGCAGTCTGTGGAGAAGGCATTTAAGAGTTTAATTGTACTTTGTACACTGCAGTTTCTACATATGACACTGCTTTCTTACCTCAGATTGATTTGGGAAGCAGAAGAAACTTAAACTGGCATTAAATTTTGAGGACACCGTACACAGATGCATACAATAGTTTTGGAATATTTTTTTCTTGCCTCTGAAAATATTACATTTTGAATATCTTCCGGTCAGCAATTCTTAAATAAATAAAATAATAATCAGATACTACATTAATGCCGGTTTTACATGTAGTCCTATGACAAAAGGTGTCCATACTGCCTCCCTGGATTTTTGGTGGTGCAGCGTCTACACGTAGGTGCCCAAATGACACGTGGAATGAACGCAGAATACACGTGGCGGCCATGATGCGAAAGCGGCCCTCAGATTATACCAGATGTGCTTTGTCTGTTTCTAGCCGTTTCCGGATAGTTCTGCTTCTGAGTCTCCTTTATCCACACAGGAACACCAAAAATCAAAAGCATTTTCTCAAGCTAAATTCAATTTTAGTTGTGAGTCAGACTTTCAGAGTTTGAAATGAGTGGAAATGGACATTTCCCATGAGATCCTGTTCCCTGTCATTGGCTGGTCCTGCAAAACCTCAAGCTGTAACATAGCTTAAGGTCTCTGCTATCAGCTCGAGCGTGCCGATCTCCCGCTGGCACAGCTGACCGGTTCATTTGCTCGCTTCCTGTTCAGAATTTATGTGCTTTGTGAGCATGTGCTGGAACGACCATGTGGCAGATAAATAGTGGATGGAGAGTTTCTGTGGATGACAGTCAGTACATTCTACTTCACTGGTTTACGGAGGAACTCAGCTGGTTGGAGGTGAATTTCACAGGAAATTGTTAATGATGAGTTAAAGAGCCCCATCTCTCTCACTCCTGCACATGAATATTGTGTTTATGCCATAGTCTGCTTTCCTTTGTCCTTTTTGAGCCAAAGGCAGGGACCTGTGCTTCAAAGCCACCTTCATAGACACCCTTTGGGAGCACATCTGGCATTTCGGACTGCGCTCCAGGCATCAGATGTCCGGGGGACCGTCATTATGGGCCGTCACTTTGTGGTGACTGTCCCGCTTTCCTGTGTGTCCCCACTCGCAGGATGTCTCAGTACACGGATGAACCACGCTTCACCATCGAGCAGATCGACCTGCTGCAGAGGCTCCGGCGTTCCGGCATGACCCGCTCGGAGATCCTGCATGCGCTCGACACACTGGAGCGGCTTGACCGTGAGCATGGGGACAAGTTCGGCCGCCGGCCTGCCTATGGGGTTGGCGAAGGGGGCGGAGCCTCGGCACCAGGCGTCTCCGCCTCCACCACCTCGTCTACCTCCACCGTGGCGCCGGCGGCCTCCTCGTCCACCACCAGTGCGGCCACGCAGACGCAGTACCCTTCTGGCCTTTCGCCGTCCCCCAGCAACAGCTACGACACGTCACCGCCGCCGCCTGCTGCCGCCATCGTGGTGCCCTCTGCTGTCCCTCTGGCGCCAGCCGCCCATAATGGCCGCGACAGTCTGGCCGCCACGCCCAACGGCAAGCTGTCCCCACCACGCTACCCCATGACGCCCACCGCGGCTGTGGCCCCACGCCCTTACGCCTTTGAGGCCACGGAGGAGGAGCTGGACATCGATGACAAGGTTGAGGAGCTCATGAGGTCAGTGGGGATGGTGGGAGATCCCAGCAGTGGAGATGAATGATCAAACCTGGTGTTGAGTTGCAAGGTGAATTTGATGGGGTTTTTTTTGGTAAGCACAAGACTGCAAGGCCCAGTCTCTCGCCTCAGCCTTATCCAAACCGTTTCTTGATTTCCGCTCCTGCTTAGACTGGTTTTATTTTTTGCAGGCCGGGTGACAGGCATTCTCACACGAGCGGTTCTTTTTTTGGTCACCTTGGCTGGAAGGACCCAGAAGGTTGGCAGTTGTGTGACCTGCCGGAAACCACAAATATCTCTCATCCTTCCATTTATAACCCAGAAGCATTTCTTATATTATGTTTATTACTCTGAGCTTGTGTGAATAGTACCAGCCACCAAATAAATGAAAATAACTTCATCATTGTGTATTAAACTGCATATGACCTTCATATACTAAATTAACAATGAATAATATATAATGTACTGTGTACCGTTTTGTCTGGCAGCATAATAAAATGCTCCCAGTATCTGCTGGGGATTTGGTCTGGCTGACCTACCTTGCATGTGCATCCAGTTACTCTCCAGTACCATCATTCCTAGACGGCATCTTAAGACATTTGCTGCCCTCATTGTTAGCTGCTTAAGTATTTGGTTAAGGATAAACGGACCCCTGCGAGATTCTCGCGATAAATGATCCCATCACACGCCGTTCACTCATCCATGGATGGATGGATGGATGGATGGATGGATGAATGGGTGCAGATTCCCTTGTTAAACCGGGTAGTGAATATCTCCCGGCTCCATCTCTCCGGGCCATCCTGAGAGCGCCGGCGCGATGCCGGGTCGCGGCACTTGGAGGTGTGAGGTTAGGCTGCTGTCCGATGTGAGCGTTTTCAGGAAGGGACGTTTTGTTTGTTTCCGCTTTGATGTGAAGGCCCCCCAGGGGTGGGGGGTGTCCTCGCCATCCCCCGCATATCTGTGGACTATCGATTCTCTCAGGGAGGCGCGAGTCCGAGGTTCAGAAAGCCGGGCCTGGATGTAAGCAGCGCCGCTCTCTGTCCTCCCAGCACCCTTCAGCCACACGTTAATGGCAGCACTATGCAAAGATCCCCCTCCCCATTCTCAGAGATGTTTACTGTAGAGATTTCCTAAAAAAGACATATAGCATGGATTCTCTTTTTTTAAACTTCTGGGTGTCGTGTAGAATACCGGGGCTCCTTAATCAAGGTCAGGGCCGTGCGATATGTCCCGTTACTCTCACGCCTAATTTAAGCCTGCTGATCGCAGACTTGATGATGACATCACCTTAGGCTCTGGCCGGGTGTGAACATGAGGAGTGTTTTATTATCACTCTTACAGCCGGCAGCTCAACACGTTTAACCAAACCAGCAGATTCAACATCACTGGGCGACTGAAAGGCGACTCGCTACCTTAAGATTGCGGGGGGCCCTTAGGGGGCCAGTGGGGATGCAGCCTGCTCTCTATTGCCCAGCCAGTCCTCAGGGACCCCCCAGATGTTTCTGCTCCCTGCCAGACACTGCAGTGAAAACTGAGGACCAGGCTAGGAAACACTTCTCTATTCAGTTATGTATTCATTACACGAATCATCTTAATCTATGATGGCTGTAGAGTAATGCACTGTCACTTCATACCTCCAAGACTGGGGGATTCAAATCCCACTCCCACTGTGTGTATGCTGGGATCACATGTTCTCCCCGTGTCACGTGGGTTTCCTCTGGGAACTGGTTTCTTCTCACAGTCTAAAGACATGAAGCTGGGCTAGTTAGCAACCTCTGAATTGCCTGAGCGGGTATACCTATCCTTATGGGGACACAATGTCCCCATAGTGTGATAAATATCTGTTTTTTTTCCCTTA
>JAODUD010000039.1:9815322-9833643 GCA_026784285.1 Stomatorhinus walkeri | reverse complement strand
AGTACCGGTGTCTGTGGTACATGCCAGCCTGTCAGCGGTGCAGTACCGGTGTCTGTGGTACATGCCAGCCTGTCAGCGGTGCAGTACCGGTGTCTGTGGTACATGCCAGCCTGTCAGCAGTGCAGTACCGGTGTCTGTGGTACATGCCAGCCTGTCAGCGGTGCAGTACCGGTGTCTGAGGTACATGCCAGCCTGTCAGTGGTGCAGTACCGGTGTCTGTGGTACATGCCAGCCTGTCAGCGGTGCAGTACCGGTGTCTGAGGTACATGCCAGTAGCTCTATGCAGTATCACTGGTGCAGTTTTACAGTGAGCACTGACTTGTTGATGTTGCTGCCCTCCTTCAGCCTCTCGCCAGCAGCGCCGGTCTTGGCAGCCCGCTCACTGCCAGCCAGGTCCACCAGGCTCAGCTTGCTCACCTTCTCCCCACTGGTCTGCAGGGAGGAACAGAGGAGCATCATAGAGGGGTTACAGAGAGGACTCCGCAGGGGTGCCACCGGGACAGAAAGCTGGCTTTAAGGCTGATTTAGGCAACTTTCTCCCCCCACCATAACCAAAAAAGGAAGCACATAATTATCCTTTCAGAAAAAGCACGCTTTGACAAACAAAAATATTGTTTCTGTAAACCGACGGGCCAAGAGCGTCTGACGGCCGCAGTAATTCCCTAGTGCTCCGCCAGAACAATAGGCATTGTGCGTGAAGTCAGCCAAACAAACAGCGCATTGTTCCAAGCGGCCAGATTTACCACCAAAGCAGCTGTACTGGGGGGGGGCAGCCCTGCTTTCACGGGGTGTGTGTGTGCGTGTGTCCTCCTTCATTGATGGGCACACTTACAGCGAAGTATCCGATACCAAGTGAAGGGGGGGGTTGTTACGAAGAGGAAAGTGGCAGGACAGGAAGAGCGTGAGGTAGGGAGGCACCAAACCCAGTCTAGACCTTAAAGCAGAAGTGCCAAAGGGTGGACAAATTCCATCAGCTATACTAGATCACGTCCACAGAACAAATGCTCTCTGTGATGGCACAATAAGACTTCAGTTACTGCACTGCTACATTCATGATTTTTGTCCAGTTTTGTCTTAAGGGAGAAGTCACATTTAAGCAGGCAACTTTGCTGTGGTGAATAAGAAGATCCTATAAATAAGAGTCACATGATCATGCGTCGTAAGCCAAGTCGTGAATTACTCGCATGAGGGACACCAAATCAGATGTGGCAGGTTCACCGAGCAGGTGGGAATATCAGCTGAGAGGTAATTCGCTTACAGGGGGATCACGCTTTGCCTGAAGTGAGACTGCAATATCAAGGCTCATGAACAAGACGAACTGTCATATTAAATAGCAGGAAACATGCAGACTTTCACACAGACACGGGTAAAGAGAACACCCCCCCCTCCGTACCCCTGACTGAGGGTCCTGGAGCGTGTGTGTGAGGATGATGAGGAAGACGGCGTGAGAGCGGCTGCTCTCCTCGTTCATGTTGGTGGCTGCCACAGTGCGGGATTTATTCCCCTCAGACATCAGGGACTCAATATCCTGCCGGGGAGAGAAGGGTCACTCACAGCACTGTCGTCATCCAGCTCTGCACCATATTAAACAGAGCATCACATTAGACAGACCACGAAACCAGAAGGGTGACTTATTGTCAACCTTCACCCGTTCTGATCACCATCTACACACATGGAGGCGCGATCTATGTTTCTCATGGTTATTTTTTGTTTTGGAACATAAAATACAATGAAAAGGCCATAATTAACAATGTTTTTAACAAACCTCTAGTGAATAATATCTAAACCAATGCTTCCTAACACCACCAACAACTTGGCATCCCAATTGAATCATAAAAGTCCCGCACAGTGTGTTGAGTAGCACACGAGTTAAATATTTACTCAGCTCACATGTGTAACTCCAGAGCCATGTGCTTTATAAGCTTGACTTCCAACAGGGAACCGCTGAAGTCAGAGCACTAAATCTCCTCAAGGCTGATTTACTGTCACTGCCTCGCTTCCATGGTCCCGACATCTCAAACAAAAGATCCCAAACTATTGAACCCGAGCGGTAATTGGAGGTCGTCTTCTCCTGAATAATGGAGTTTTACCACTGTAGGGGCTAACTGCCATGGATGAGGTTGTTGTAGAGTTTTGTATTTAGTGATTTGTGCTAGAAATCTGGTACAAAAAGCCAGCCCTGAATGCCTCGGGACACATACCTTGTAGCTGGTGACGGCAAGGCGTGACAAGCCATCCACATAGGGGCCCAACACCTTGTGTTCCCTCACTTTGAGGGCCTGCCGACTCCTAAAGGGTACGAGGAGAAACCTCAGGATGACATGATCTAGAAGAGCTGAAGTATAGTTACTTCAGGGCAATCAGGCTACAGCTGAGCAGGCGTTACAGCTTTCATTACATTACAATATGATTGCATCATTTGAAATGCACTGAAATCAAGACCATTCATTCGATCAGGTGACTCAGGGGAAAGAATTCAGCCCAACAACAGCCGTTCAGCAAAACTTAATGGGAAGGGAAGGGGAAACGATTTTAGCTACGAAGTCATTTACTGGCCTTCATGCTCAAAAATGATGCATAAGTTGACCTTAAGTTTCAATTTTAAAGAAGTACAGAAACAGGGTTACAGCCCGGTGAGAAGGACGAGAAGACTCACCCTTTGGGGTCCAGGAGGTCACGGACCTTCTCGTTGTAGATTTCCATGAAGGAAACTTCTACAGTGAAGCTCTCGTCCTGCTTTTGTTCCCGCGTTGTTCGCTCAAACAGTGAGCTGCAGAGTCGCGGGATCAGGCCAGGCTGGTCCACAGAGCCCATCATGGTGTAAGACTTCCCTGAACCTACCAGCAAAAAACATCTGAAACAGTCTATCCAAGCGCAAGAGAGACAGTCAGCCTGATTGCTTGACTACCATGTAAAGGTAAACAGGAGAAATGAATTGTACCATTTCCTATACTAACTATTGTATTTATTACTGTCCGGACACAGCCCAAATGAAGGTCTTTGATAAAAGTCCTTCCATCCATCCATCCACTTTCTGTAACCGCTTATCCTACTCAGGGTTGCAGGAGGTTGCAGGACAAGCCATTTTGGGGCACACTCACACGCCATAAAATTTCATATTCATATCAATTTATGTTGGATAAGATTATATAGGTTTCACACAACTAACCTACCTGTCTGTCCATAGGCAAAGATGCAGGCATTGTAGCCCTGGAAAGCATTGTTCAAGAGGCTCTCCCCAAGACACTGGAAGACCACATCTTGTCCTGCAGGGAGAGCAGAGATGGAAAATGTCAGCTTAATGAAAATGAATTTAGGGGACGGCAGGGAGACTCCAGGTTAACACCTGAAGGTTACAGACTTGATTATAAAGAAGAATAGGGTCTCACACAATTCAACGGCGTACTTCAGTGACTTGAGCAGACCACTGTCTTGCATGGAACCCACATCATTAACCATGGAACTAACCATGGGATTAACACTGAAACGTGACACCTCTGGATTCTTTCAGAGAAAAACAAACCTGCAAACTTGTCATTTTGTGCCTCATCCATTGACCAGAAGCAGTAATCGTAGGCGAAGACCTGCGAGAGAAAGCAGAGAAACTGTATGGCCTGGAAACACTAGTATAAAACTCCACAGCTGAATTAAAACAGCAAATTGCATCTTCAATGAGTGGCACTGAAACAGGGGCAAGAAGCATTTACCCTCTTACCTTTGGTTGACTCCTGATGTTGAGGGATTAAATGGCAACATGCAAGGAAAAAGAAGGTTTCAGTAAATGCATGTCAGACAGCAGACACAATAATCATCATCCTCATCCTCATCAGCATCCTGTTCAGTCACTCACACACACACACACACACACACACAATAGGCCAGTCCGGCTGTACCCTGTAATGGATGCCAACAATAACCCTGAACATCATGTACCTCAACCACTGAGCTCCAACTTTTCACTGAGCACTAACACACCTGCATGCCTACACCTGAGAACATGACGACCACAGACCCACTTTTCTAGCCAAGACGCAAGCAAATGCATGCAAAAAAAACCACAGACTGGAGCCACGACGTTAATTTCGGGGAACATCAGTCCTGTCCCAGGTTTCCATTCCACAGTGTCAGTGCTGTGGGGGGGAGGGGGGGTCACCTGCGCACAATGATGATATTTCTCAGGGATATAAACTCCGCGGGACCAGAACAAAGACCCAATTCACGTTCACCTCGCTGGCTGTACTTTGTTCACCGGAGCGTAGCATTATAGCATTCAGCTCCGCAGCTTAACGACGGCAGCTCAGAAAGCCGGGAGAGGAGCAGGAGGAGCCTCAGATCACCACCGGCAGATGTCATCCGACGAAACGGCCTCTGCACACACACTGACCTTTCTGAACATCATCTGCAGACTCCGGCCCATCTGCATCATATCTTTCATTAATAAAATTATGAAAATAATATTAAAATATATATATATATATGTGTGTGTTTGTGCGTGTGTGTGTGTGTGTGTGTGTTTAATGTGAACAAGTATGGCTTGTTTGGAAATGTTGCCAAGAGAAAGCCTCTTCTCTCTAAAATGAACATGGCAGCATGGCTTAGGTTTGTATAGTTGAATCAGAACAAACCACAAGAGTTCAGGAACAAAGTACTTTGGACAGAGAAAACCAAAGTGGAGATGTTTTGCATAATGCACAGCACCACATAGCATATGTGCGCAGACGCCTCATACCAATTCTCAAACACGGTGGTGGAGGGGTGATGATTTGGGCTTGTTTTCCAGCCACAGAACCTGGGTACCTCATAGTCTTTGAGTCAGCCATGAACTCCTCTGTATACCAAAATATTATAGCGTCAAATGTGAAGCCATCTGTCTGACAAGCTAAAGCTTGGTTGAAATTGGGTCATGTAACAGGACAACGATCCCAAGCACACCAGCAAATCTACAACAGAAAGGCTGAAAAAGAAAAGAATCAAGGTGTTGCAATGGCCCAGTCAAAGTCCGGACCTCAACCCGATTTAAATGCTGTGGCAGGACCTTAAGAGAGCTGTGCATAAATGATGCCCGCAAACTTCAATGAACTAAAGCAACATTGTTGAATGTGGGCCAAAATTCCTCCACAACAATGACAGAGACTGAAAGTCATACAGAAAATGAATACTACAGCTTATTGCTTCTGAAGATGGTTATACAACAGGGGTGGACAATCTTATCCGCAAAGGGCCGGTGTGTGTGCAGGTTTTTGGGATAACCTGTAGGTCAGCTGTTCAAACCCAGGTGTGAGGACTCTTCAGCCAATCAGTCCTCTAATTAGTAATCAAATTAGGGTGTTGCAGCAAAAACCCGCACACACACCGGCCCTTTCTGGGTAAGACTGCCCACTCCTGTATCATGAATCATGGGTTGCACTTAATTTTTCCCACACACAGTTTCTAATTTTGGCTACATTTTTGTTAAATAAAGACCCAGTCGAATCTGGTGCATTGTTTTACACCTGAGGTTAGACAAATAATTTTAGATCCTGGCAAGGACCTCATAATTTTTTTTTTTTTATTATGTCCTGACACGTAAAACCATAGAACTGAACCAGGGTGCACTTTGTTTTTCAAATGACCATATGCTTTTTTTCCCTTCAATGTCACAAGAAACAAGCTTAAAAGTAGCATCTTAATTAGTTGACTTGCTGGACCTGAAAAATCATGGCAAATGGGTGAGACCAACCCCCCTCCCCCCACCACTTGCAGTTAGACCTGTGGGTTGGGATGAAGCTGTATGAATGAAACCAGCTTGGGGCAGAATCCTCAAATGGACAGTCTCATCCAGAGCAGGTTTTCAACCCTGGTCACCATACACAGCAGAGGAGTGGCCATTCTGCCCCGGGGCACGCTGAATCACTCCGGGGCCTGGGGGTGCCTCTGTGCTCATGCGGGGGTGGTTAATGTTGTCAGGAAGCATGGGGTGCCTCTGTGCTCATGTGGGGGTGGTTAATGTTGTCAGGAAGCATTTTAGAGTGGGTTCACTCAAGGGTTCTTCCAGGGCAAGCTCCAGATGTCTCTCGTCTTTCAGGTGTCAAAACAATTGAAGAAATGTGGTGGAAAAAAGCAGATTCATTCAAGGTCTGCCCTGAAATGTCCAGTCAAGTTGCTTTCCTGCTGCTCGCTCCTGATCTCCCTGTTCGATTCCGGGTGAGAACAAAAGCACAGGTAAATTTAGCTCTCTTCCAAATTAGACACCTTCCTGGTTAAGAGCTCTGTCCTCATTGGTGGATGGTGTCGGAAAACAGCGAAGACTGCCACGCTTTCAAGTCTGCAGTACGTTCCACACCATCAAATCTTGTTTATACTTCAATAAGCTGCAGTCTAAACCTTAGTCTCCTCCCTACAGCCACAAGTTACAGCCCAGCTCATGCCAATCCAGACATGTCAGTAAAAGACATGAAAGTGCTCATAGATGAAGAACACGCTCATAACCTGAAGGTTGTAGGCTTGAGACTCAAAGACCTGGTCATCGTGCAATTCAACAAAGTATTTCGGTGAGACAGAGGTTTAAGAAGACAACCTCCTGGCTATGCGCCCATATACTCAACTATGGAACTACCCGTCACTGTCAAACACCATCAAAATGTGACGGCATCTTTCCAAGAGCAACCAAGAAGCAAGACAGCGCTGCTGCAACCTTGCCCAATTCCTGCAGGATGCTCGGACACGACCCCCCTAAAAGATAAAAGGCACCGGGACTAATCAGCCGTCGAGCTCCGTCTCGAAGCTCGTGTGACAGGCATTAGTGCAGCTTGACAAAAACAGAAAAACAGGCCCCACCCAAGCGGAACGTAGCTCAGCTGGCTACGCTTAAGGGAGGGCGCTCCGCGATTTGGGGCTGCTCATAGCCAATAAAGACTGATTTACACCCCCATTTTTAATTCAGGCATCTTGGGTTTGCCAAGACCAGAGCGAAACATGCCTTACAATGCAAACCAGACAGGAATCTAACCTGACATCCAACACACAGTAACACCCAGCTCAATTTCCACCTAATTATAATAAGACCCAAGAATTATAATTGACGTTCTTAGAAATCGTTAAGTGACAATCCAGGAATAGAAAAAAGCTAAACGTGGTGAAGTAACCACAAAAGGCACACACACACGACATAGAATTTGTTTAAACAAGCTTAAACAACATTTCCAATTCTGGTGTACCATGTTTTTATGTACTGGAGTACAGTTTTTTTAAATCACAGCATTTCAACAATATTGTAAACCCTGTTATGATCGTCAACCTTGTGAATTATCTTTAGACTGTGTCCCTTTTTACCAGGCAGTGTCCATTTCCCATAATCCACTGGGAACAGATCTAATTTGGCAAAAATCATGGGGCAGGGACTGGCACATATCGAGAAGCCAACCAACAGGGGTATGGTGCGAAAACACGCACATTAGCACTGCATGTCATTTTAGCTGCAAAACATCCCTGCTGCCAAGAGGAAGAGTCATCAAACAGGGACGAGGAACTTCATGAAAGTGCAGTTTATGGCAGTGTTTCCCAACCCGGTCCTTGGGACCCCCCGAACGCTCCACCTTTTTGCTCCCTCCCAGCTCCGTGCCAGACAGCACATATTTTTGCTCCCTGGGAGTCCCCGAAGACTAGTTTCAGAAACACTGGTTTAGGATACCAGGCTATAAGCAGTAATGAACTTGTTTGTATCACAGTGAACTTCACACTGCAGGAACGTCTGTTTGACTTCATGCTTTTGAAAAACTCAGATAACCTTCTGCCTGTTCATTTTTAAAAATCTAAATTGTCAAAGCCTGCTCACTTCACGAATAAACACTTTTTTTGTTTCTCAACAGATTTTGAGATAATGTTAATGCTACTGATGATGTAACATTAAACAAACAAAACTGTTATATATCAAATCACATCACATAGTGAGTAACCAATATCTTTTGCCTTGCCTAAAAGAAAATATTTGTTTTAAATAGACAGATTTAATTCAGGCTTCTATTAATAAAGTTTTATTGGTTTGTATTAAATTATCTGGTTATTTTTTCATGATTGTTCATTACTGCTTTCTTAACGAGGTTCCTAAAATTACCCTGGCACAGGTCTAGTTGCCACCCCCCCCCCACCCCCCCACCCCAGTCCCGATTGTGATTTCCAGTATTGCAAGTTAATGTATAAGCCTTGCAGCCATATAGAAATGTAAAATGTAGACCTCCTTTGTCTACCCTAAAACCTGAAAATGTGATTTAAAATGACTTGATGTGACCTGGAAACAGCTGGCAGGGCGGGGGGAATGATGACAGGAACAGCGTGTTTGAGCAGCGCTAACTATGGCGACACATCCCTGATGAGTCAAAGCAAGGCGGTGCCTATTAATACTTGCATATAGTAAGGGGATGCCCGCCCAATTGACACTGCAGCAGCCAGACGGCAAGACCAGGAATGAGAGGAGCAGCACTCAGAAAAATGCAGGAGCACCTCCTCTGAATCGCAGGAGACCACAAACCAAAACAACAGGATGAGAGACTCCATGTTTCCTGTGCAGACAGCAGTGTCTCAGCAAAGGCGCTCCAGCCTCTAGTAGATTTAGGGAAAGTTGTACGTGATCTGTAGCCAGTTACAAAGCGTAGCCTGAAATGGAGGTTGGAATCACAGGAGGTTCCGGACATCTGTTAGCCGAAGAAATTCACAGTAAAAAAGGAGGTGCCAGCTGTAACCCAGCGGTACCAAGAAGATCTGCACCTTCAGGATAGGATTAGGATTCTCTACATGGAGAAGAATTTGCTAAAGACCTAAAAACATCCGGTGACAAGGGCCGGAGGGAAGCACGGAGCAGCGATGACAAGGTGCTGTCACCTCTGTCCCTTAGGATAAAAGGAGGGGGAAAGATAATAAGCTCATGTCGCTAGGCAGCGAATCAGAGGGAATGGGTTTACACAGGAAGGGGCCAAAGCCAGAGCGAGAGCAGAGAGAGGGGGCCACGCCCTTAGTGGACGTGCAACATGGGCGTCTCCAGCAGTTTTTGCAGGTACCGGTCCCGTCTCCTCGCCTGGGACAAGCAGCCGCACGCTCTGGCAGCGTTCCATGGATCGGCTGGGAAAAGTGGCTTCCATTGCCCTGACACTGGGATAACGCCCTACTCAAGCAGTAGATTAGGCCTTAGATTGACATTTTTTTTTCCAATACTTTATTCAACAGGCACTTTTATCTAGAGAGTCATCTAGTTGAGGAAGCAGGGTTACACAGTCCCTGGAGCAATTGCGGATGTAGGACCTCACTCAAGGGGCCAAGGGTGAAATCACTCTGCCGAACCTAGGATCTGACCCAGTAACCTTCTGATTACAAGCTCCGGGTCCTAACCCACTGAGCTACACACTGCACTCTGGGCCCAATCTCTGTGACATACCAGGTCATTTGTGCAGCTATATGAAATTAAGCCCCCATGTAATATCCTCCCGGTCCGTGGAAGGATGAATCCCATAGCCGTCCTGTGACTACCGTAAAATGGGCGCTGAACCTCTGTGGAATAGCTGCGCTCGAACATCCTACCGACGCCACTTTAAGTCTTTTCTTTCCGGCACTCATGACCTTGCTGAGTAATAAAAATGTCTGCTGTGAGGAGCAGCAGGCGAAGGCAGGCTGTCACCCCCAAGAGTCCAAAAGCCAGATTCACTCGCTTCTTTGTGCACCTGTCAGGGAGACTTACGCCAGCAGCATCCCCCCCCCCTCCACCCCCCATAAAGTTTACAGCCGACAGATGCCGGAGCGAACGTGGTCGCCCATCTCACACAGAATGGACCTTGCGTTGCCATGGCTGACCTGGGCGCGACCTCCTCCCTTTGCTATAGCGACGGAAGGGTGGAGAAAGGCAGTGATGTCACATGAGCTGTTAAGTAGCTACGCCTGACGGGCAGCCAGACTGGGAACCACAGCAGGCTGGTGGTGATGGGACAAGTGTCGAAGTGTCTGAAGCTGCCCCTCTACAGAGCTCCTACCCCCTCAACACCCAGACCCACAAGTTCAAGACACAGGGATTGAACATCATAATCCCCCCCACCCTTCATGCTATCCTCTGGGTACAGCAGGTGTGCCATTTGAATTTCCTTCTGTTATGTACACACTTGTCACACACACACACAAAAACATTTATTGATACTTTTGTAGAAACTGAACAAAAGTAGCAGAGCTACACAATGAATCTTTTTTTTTTAATTTATAGCTTTCGTTTGGCAAGCTGGGTAGGCCACGCCCCAAACAAATACACTTTAGTTAGTGACATAGCACCATTACAATTCCGCCTTATTTCCTGTTTGCATTCACTCTGCCCACACCCACACACACACACACACAAACACACGCCCTACCTGATGTCCCCCTTCCCCAGACTCGAGTTGGCAGGGAGAAGCACCGCCTGGTTTCCCTCCATTTCCACCACGCATTTTGTATTCAGATCCTTTTCTACAAAGAAAATAAAATAAAGTTCAAGCAAAGAGTTTCACATCACTTCAACAAAAACACAGATACCGTATGCAGCAGGGAACTGTTGCATACTGGGTCTAATGGGAATGATGCTGATAAAAGACACCTGCAGACCTGCCCCAGTATTCCATTAAGCTTAATTAATCAGTGCATAAATATTTGAACTAATTGCCCCCATAGACAATAAACCTCAGGAGTACTTTTTGCACCTATGAAGGTGACACATGCATTGCCACAGGTCACATATCCTTAAAGACTTTATAAAGGAAGCCAGCAACTTGTAACTGTAGGATTTAGAAAATCATCACAGGCTCCAGAAGTGATGTGGCGATGCAGCCCGGCGTGATTCACCGTCTCCTGGAGCTGCCAGGACTGTCCGTCACCCGCTAGCCACGGAGCAGCGCCTGCCCCACACGCCAAGCCGCCAGCAAGCTCTGCTGCCAGCGGGCCACCGTGGGACTTTCCACACTGGTGCCACACTTTCCTGACTCACCGATTCCCCACCCGGATCCCATACACCTTGGGATTTGTTCCTACGACAGCGATCGGAGACTCTCCGTCAAGCCGAGCAGCGGCAAAGAAACAGCGCATGTTTTGATTTTTAGAGCATAGTGACAGGAAAATGGGAAGCAGAGTGTTTGGGACCGAAAAAGAAAAACAACTTTTTCTTCAAGCTAAAACAGCTTCATTCCATCACGTTGGTAAACATGCTGGTGATCATACTGTCCTTTTCCCACCTGTTAATGGATAGATACAGAAGATAGCCAGTTTATCACTTAACATGCCACATACTTGACATCCCAACCCAATTCTGCAACTTACATGCAGAGGACGTCCACAGCCGAACTGGAAAACACCCAATAACTGAATAAAATGTGGAGGACACATGACTTTATTACTTAAACCATAAGCACTCTACTGTGTGCCATGTATATGCTTAAATGTACCTTACTACTCTGAGAAATGATTCAACTTGACCGTCGCAAAGCAAACCTACTGCTACTGTTAATAAACCCACATGAGCAGGCATCGCTGAAGGCCAGATGAAAGGCATGCAGAGTATTCCCCTCTTCACAGCGGCAGGCCGTGTGATTAAACACAGGCTTTGGACCCAAAATCTCCTCTTCAGTAACTCTTACTGACTGATGCTGGGTTGGGGGGGGGGGCGATGTGGGCAGCTGACAGCTATGGACTTACAGACTTCTGGAATTTGAATAACGCATTCCAGAACGAAGACAAAAGCACCATTGTGAGAATTTCAGCTGTAACCTTGCAAGACACGGCAAACACAACGCAGGACAGCGTTTCATTTTAGAAGAAAAACTCAAATAATCGAATTTCTATTCACGTAGCTTTGACGTGTTCATTTTCCGTGAATGATTCTCATTTACCATCCGAATAAAACACTCATTGTCATCGTGCTGCCGTAGTTGTGAGTCAAAAGCCTGGTTCAAATTTGTAATAAGAAAAGTACCATAAAGGTCGACTCAATAAAATGTGTGTTGTCCTGCGATGTTTGCAGTGTCCCTAATTAAACATACCACGTTAGTCAGGGCCAAATACCTTTTCAGGGGCCCAAGGCAAGGGAGAGCCCTATCAGTAGATTCTGCATGGGCCCTTTTGTACTGATCAGGCCCTAGGCTGCTGTACCTGTATTCCCATACAGAGAAAGGCATACTTCCTTGCAGAGCTACATTATGCAACGGTTCTGAATTTTTGTAGCCTACTGGTTGCCTTCAAAACACAAAGTCTGCTGAAAGGAGAAGATATTCACTGGCTCCTTCCAAAAAGGCTGCACCGCGGCCCAGAATTCAGCTTCGGAGTGAGTTAGTCACTGACAGGTTGCCTGTAACGTCATTAGCACACAAACCCCATCTGTCAGGCTGCGTGTCTGCGTGCAGTAACGGAGGGTAGAACTTGCGCCTGCAGCCGTTACTTAAGCCCGCAAATATGCGCACAATTTACCCGTCTACAAGTAGAGGCGATGTGCATTTCTTGTTATTAATAATCTGTTTTACTCCATATCGTATTGCACAGCATGATCTACACGTGGGCGAGTGTAATCTAAATCTGATCACCGAAGAGAATGTAAGATTTATTCTTCTACATGAAAAGTCGTTCATATAGAAAATACGACGTTTCGGTTGGATCACACGAATACGCAAAAACAAATGAGTTCTTCTGAATTCATTAATGCTGTGGTGAACATTCATGCATACCTTTCACAAAATCCTCTTACTGCTTTATCTTAATCTGGGGTTGACGACAGAAACGCAAGAGGGGCGTTTCCAAATTAAAATAAACAAAATGAGAGTATGTTAGGCACATTGTGCGCAAAGTGTTTCTTAAAGCCCGAAATGTGGACGCATGTCGCTATTTGATTTTAGTGTTAAAAACAAGCAACAAGATCAGTGGAACTGTGTCTTTGGGTCCCACATCTTGCCGATCGCCTCCTACTTACCTCTCCTGTTCATCGGCCGGACACGGACGGCCACCCGCACGTTGGACTCGGTCGGCTCGCCTTCACCCATGTTGATCCCCTGACGATCTTCTCTTACCGGATCGGTATTTATTTAGAGAAGAGTATCCGCAGTAGGACTCCCGTTGAAGTCTCTTCTCAAAATCACTCTATCCACAAGTACCCGAATTGCCAATAACGAGCGCAGAGTTATTTAGGACATTTTCGCTGTTACTGAAACATTGTAACAGCGAGCAAAAAAATGTTAAACTCCACCAGTCTGAAGACTTTCAACAGGTCATCGTAGCAAAGTTACCCGCCGCCGGCCGCTTCCAGGCTGTGGTAGCGTCTGAAGTGCGTCGCCTTCTCGGTGTCTCTCTCCTCCGCCGAAGTTAGAAAGTCAGCGGGTGAAACCTTGCAGGAAGCAAAACACACTTGTTTTCCGCGCTGGATTGTCAATCGTCTACACAGCGACTCAGCAGACAAAACGGGATTTAAAGCGGACACTTATCCAGGATCATTTTATAATCTCAGCCCTAGACGTTTCCCATATAAAAGACTTGCTTTCCCATTATTGATTAATGATTCCACTGTATTATGACTAACAAATGAAACGAAATTAAAATAGTCAGCTCACAAAGAGAAATACCTGCACAGAAAGCTGTGTATCCTTCTGCCAAGTTTTTTTTAATTGGAGATCATATTCACATCCAGTTTTCTTAGAACAACGACTTTTTGGCGTGAGGTCTTCTTTAGGATGAGTAATTATACACATAAAAAATCCGCCTTGTAGTCACTTTATGCTCCTTATCTGTATGACACATATCCACCTGTTCCATTTCCTGAATCCGCCCGTAACACAACTGCGTATTGGTGCCATTTTAACCTGGAGCGAACTTGCCAGATATTTAACTCCCTTTCCTTTCTTGCTGAAGGGGTTTCAAGAGCGACGCATGCGCAAACAAAACTAATTTTTCTCGTCTACAAGAAAAGCTTAAAATGTCATTCATAGTTTTTCCATTAGAAATTATTTATTTTATAGTTAAGTGTAGCAAGTCATTTGGCTCTGAACACATGTTTGCGACATTTTCGACTTAAGACAACCCTACCCATTTTATTTTGTATTGAAACATAGTAAAACGTATTGGGTATATTTGTTGATTTAATTCGGTATTCATACTTTTTTCAGATGGTAGCTTTCCCTTTGAAGTGTTGTTTGCAGACATTCTGCAGTCAGTTTTATTTTTAAATTCGCACACTCTGCTCATTTTGAACATTCTGCTCATTTGCTCTGAGGAGACTTGCTTTTTATTGCAAGTTGTTTACACTTAGGGTGATCATATTTTAATTTGTAAAAAAAAAACTGGACACGGAACAGGACGCAAAGAGAGGCACCAAAGCTACGCAAATATGTACACAGAAAGAATCCTACCCGTAGAAAGCTAACACAAAGAACAAAATGAAATCCCGCACATTTCAGGCATTTTGTCGTCTCTCAAAAAAGAGGGAAAGTCTAGGAAAAGGAGGACATATGTTCACCCTATTACATTACGTAGTCAAAACACGCAATGCGAGCAATCTAAGTATTTATTTACTATTTGTAAACTCGAATTCAGTTTTAAAGTAGCTATTTTGAAATAGAATAACTTCAAAAAATATTTATAAACGCAACGCTACTAGTTTGTTACATCACAGATTTTCAGGCACAATTTGCGACACATTATTCATGAAAAAGGTCATCTTTAATGAGAGGTTACAGTAAAAAGGAAAAATCCTGCTTACAATCGAAATAAAGCAATTTGTATTAATTGATTATAAACAATTTGATTATACCTTCAAAACAAAATCAACATTTGATCTTCTTCTTCTATTATATTGTATATTTATTGCTAAATCCGTATGAATTCTTTATACTTTTTACGTATTTGTATTAATGTAAAGCAATAAATAATTGTAGACATGTATATTAGGGCTAACCTTATTGCGGAACTTATTAAAAGATATTTGCTTTCCCGTCGAAACAATATTTTGAACACACTTCCGTTTGGAGTATCTGATTTTTTTTCAACAGTTTTCATCGGTTTACGGTTGAAAGCATGTTTGGATACGCAGTGTGTTTACTATGAATTGATTCTTGATCGTAATCTTGTATTTTGAGTTGTTTGCTTGTGCAACAGTATTGAAATGGGAAAACCGAAGAAGAAGAGTAAGTACTAAAGTCAGCTGTCAAGTTCATTGTGTGTTTGAAATCGATGTTTTGGTATTGTCGGTTGTATTAGCTGAGTGTTGCTATTAGATGGTTAGCAGTTCGAATCTTCTGTAACCTCTTTAAACGTTACCCGTTTTAGTTTTACACTTGTGCTGTTTGTTCCGTAATATTTATGTACCGTGAGTTAAATGTTTTTTCGGCGGTATGTGATGCACCTTCAGTGGAAAAAGGGGGGAAAGTGTCTAAGGTTTAGCAGTAGTAGTACACGTAGCTGCTTAACTAGACTGTCTATGTTATGTCAGCATAAGAAATCAGTGAGGGATGTTTAAGTGAGTATATGGGTGTAATCTCGGTATAGTAATTCAGGGTTGCCAATTTTGCTCAGCTGGCTGGCGTAAAATGTTCAATTTGCACACGCATTTACACGTATTTAACAGTTTTATTACCTTGTAAATAGTCTGTAGGGTTTTTATGTTGCTAATTTTAGGTTTATAATGGAATGATATAGATTTGCCGTAAGATTTGTTGCGTGAGCGTAAGAGTCTGAAAGTGTCACGCCAGGTGCTTGAGGGCTGGCAACTTTAGTAATTACTACTGTTAACAGATGCATTATGAAACATTTTGTTCTCTCCGTGTGTCTTATGCTCATCAGGTGACATCAGTCGAGCGGAGCTGATGATGATGACCATTGCAGACGTCATCAAGCAGCTGGTGGAGGCTCATGAAGAAGGCAAGGATATCAACCTCAACAAGTCAGTATCTGCAAACATAGCGGTGTGAAGGAATGAACAAGTTTGCTTTTCCAGATGTAACTTGAAAGATTTCTCTGCAACTGATATCTTACACTTGTATGGGATCTTACAAATAAATGAAGGATACTTTAGTAAAAACGGTAGACCCACCTTCATTTATTAAATGGCATCTTTTTTATTGATTGATAGCCCAATTGACTGAGATTGAGCCCAGCAATAGTAGTGAGATTTGGGGGGGGGTCACGGAAAATGTATTGGAGTTATTTAGGTGTACTCAGCTTTTGGCTGGGCCAGGCTTGGCCCTCTGTGAATCTGGACCTGATCCAGTACAGCTGACTCTTCCTGATCTTGGGGTTGCGTGTTCCTGACCTCTCCTTCCCCAGAGTGAAGACGAAGACGTCAGCAAAGTACGGCCTGTCTGTGCAGCCACGCCTGGTGGACATTATTGCGGCCGTCCCGCCGCAGTACCGCCGCATCCTGCTGCCCAAGCTCAAGGCCAAACCCATCCGCACCGCCAGTGGGGTTCGAGTGCCCGCACCCCTCCCCCATTCCACGTTCTTTCGCCGTGCTGATGGATAGCGCACCTCCTTAACCTGCCCCTTCTGTCTCCTCGTGCAGATTGCAGTGGTTGCCGTGATGTGCAAGCCCCATCGCTGCCCCCACATCAGCTTCACGGGGAATATCTGTGTGTGAGTAGAGCCCATCGCTGACGCTGGTCACATGGACAAGGATGGGCGGAGTCGGTACGGGTGCACAAGCCAACTGGAATGAGTTAAAAGTGGAGAATTCTGTATTGGTGCTTAACAAACATCAGCTAATTAACTAGTGAAACCTGTTTTCTGTTCTTTAATTTGAAATTTTGTGTGAAATTTAGTAAACATACCCAGATTGCAGTCATGGACTGAGTAAGAGTCGAAACAGAAAGAACTATTTTTCATCATGGTAGAGGAATGTACACATATTGTCATTATAGGTGCTTTCCCAACACAGGAACTTTTTTTGAGAACAAGGAACTTTTGTTGTGTTCCCACCCCAAGAACTCAGTCCGATTGTAGTTCCTCAGAGGCAGTTCTGGAACCTTTTTTTAGTGCCTACTTTGGAGTTGGTACTTTTCATTCACTCATACTACTGTGATGGGCCACAGTGATGAACATTGTAGATTGGCTGACCATTGGCACCTGCACTAACTTGGAAGGTATGCAGAAGAGCAGGAAAAGAGAGATACGGTATAGAATCAAAGATTGAGCGGATGGAATTATTTTTGTATGTGTTACATTAAAGGCATTAATGCTTTTTGCTTGCATCTCCATATTTCTGCATTGCAAAATTCGATCGAAAACGATTTACTTTTGTCTCCTCCTATCTCCTATGGTACTGAGGAAACTTAGTAAAATAGTTTTTAATTCTGTGGAAAATGAAAGATTGTTCTGCTGACTAGACTTAATTCTGAATTATAAACATGTATTTGGTCATATAGATAAATGGCCGCATCCCACTTTTTGGGCCACGCAAACAAATAACTACTAAAATGGCTTATTTAGCCTCCATTGTTTTGGTGTGGTGGTGCAGTTTTCTATGAAATTCTGTGTGAAGTTTAACCTATGAGATTTTTGTGTCTCCGATGCTTGTTTAGCATAAATGTCACAGTTCCTGTTGTGTGATGGGAACGGGACACATGAAAGTGGCTGGGAGCTACAAAAGTCCCTGGTCGAGATGGTCGAGAAACCTAGAACTAGGAATTTGGTTCCTGACCTTCGGTGGGAATGTGCCATATGTTTGTAATGTTTCAGGTTAGTGTATGCAGGTTATTTTAGAGGGTGCTGTGCAGTGAGATGCTCTTTCTCTTACAGCTACTGTCCTGGTGGTCCAGACTCTGACTTTGAGTATTCCACACAGTCCTACACCGGCTATGAGGTAAATGTGCTCCTTTATCGGCATTTACACACCTGTATTCCAGCTGTGTTCATTTTCTATGAACGAGAAAATGGTGGGCTTACGGTAGTTAAAGTTTTACTGCTTTTGGGAGGTTTGGTTTGAGTTTTTAAGAATTGAACTGGAGCTATATTTAAAGATTTTATCTGTCTATTTAAAGGTCTTTATTTTACTTAAACAGAGAGTTACATGTATTTACTATAATATGATTACATATGAGGTGGCTGTGCTGTCATGGCAGTTGTAGGAGTTGTGCACTCGCAGCTTGTAACCGGACGCTCGCTGTCCTGCACAGCCCACCTCGATGAGGGCCATCCGGGCTCGGTACGACCCCTACCTGCAGACTCGCCACCGCGTGGAGCAGGTTGGTCCTCATGGCACTGGTTTACTGACCCAGCAGATGTCTGGGCTGATACCTTATCCTGTTTTCCTACCTCTACAAGACAGAAGTATATTTTTCCGGTTGTGCTAAGGCCCTTCCCCTCCTCCCC
>JAODUD010000039.1:9796477-9809142 GCA_026784285.1 Stomatorhinus walkeri | reverse complement strand
AAGGGCTCAGTGTCTAAAAGCGCATGGCTGTGGCCCATCTGTCCGGCATGTCCCCGGAGAAGCTCCAGGACAGCGATAACGCAAAGCCATTAAGACGCACGCACGCCTTGCTTCGCTTATCGGACCCGAGCCGGCCACATGAGCCCGTCAGCGGGGGAGGCAGAGCAAACATGCTTAGATACAAAGACAAAAGTCCTTTCAGAACTACCTTCTTCGATACCGCACAAGTCCCGCAAGTTAATTAAGGGCACCAAATTCACGCAGTACTCCCACTGCGCATAGATTACGCTTTGCTATTTGGCTCCTAGACACTCCTAGACAGTCTGTTTACATGAGAATTTTCCTGGAGCTCATTGGCTCGGATTATGAGTCTTAACCGGGACGTGAGGCAAGAGCCTTGACATTTGGTTCCAGTCCATAACCGCAGTGGCGAATTCCCCACAGGAGTTCTTTGAGAATCCTGCTTTCCGCCCAGATGGACTGAAATTGTATCCCACACTGGTGATCCGCGGCACTGGGCTCTACGAGCTATGGAAGACTGGTCGCTACAAGAGCTACTCGCCCAGTGCCCTGGTGGACCTGGTGGCCCGGATCCTGGCTCTGGTGCCGCCGTGGATGCGGGTGTATCGTGTGCAGAGGTGAGGCTTGAGGTGGCGCCCCCTGCTGGTCGTCTCTTGGTATATGTGGTGGCCACACCTTTTGAGTTTCCCTAATGCCATTTGGGATGCCCGGCCCCCGTCTCTGTGCAGGGACATTCCCATGCCACTGGTGAGCTCTGGTGTGGAGCACGGAAACCTGCGAGAATTGGCCCTCGCCCGTATGAAGGACATGGGCACCGAGGTGAGGCTCAAGCCGCAAGACCCTGGCAGGATCCAGGGAGCAGGGGCCCCCCTAACACCATCCGCTGTCTTTGCAGTGCCGCGATGTCAGGACCAGGGAGGTGGGCATCCAGGAGATCCATCACAAAGTGCGGCCCTACCAGGTAACTGGTGGCTTTGTGTGTGGGGTGTAGGGTAGACCCTAAATATCTCTGTGGACGGTATACAAATTATGGCCAGTTGCTTGCCCCTGTGAGTGCGATTCCCCTTTTTGGCCCACAGGTGGAGCTGGTGCGCAGGGACTACGTCGCCAATGGTAGCTGGGAGACATTCCTGTCGTACGAGGACCCAGAGCAGGACATCCTGATCGGCCTGCTGCGGCTGCGGCGCTGCTCGGCGGCATCCTTCCGGGCCGAGCTCAAGGGGGGCGTGTCCATCGTGCGTGAGCTGCACGTATATGGCAGCGTGGTGCCCGTCAGCAGCCGTGACCCCAGCAAGTTCCAGCACCAGGTGAGATGAACCACACCCCCCCGCCCCCCAGCAGAAACGAATCCTGTGCTGCCGTGCGGCTGGTTCTGATCACCATGTGGACCTCTAGGGCTTCGGGATGCTGTTGATGGAGGAGGCGGAGAGGATCGCGCGGGAGGAGCACGGGGCTGCAAAGCTGGCTGTCATCTCCGGTGAGCGCATTTAACCCCCCCCCAGATGAATCACTGCTGTAAGGCTGGATGGTTTTTATGATGGTGAATTAAGAGAAATGCAGACCTGATAGTACATATCCTATAAGAGAAAATCGCTCGTTAACAAGAAACTTTCCATCTTTTCCCCATGAATAATCTCTTTTAATGGTGGTAATTAATGAAAACATTCAGGTAGCAATTTTATATGAAAATGAATCTCTTTGGTCTTTTAGGTGTGGGAACCAGGAACTACTACAGGAAGATGGGCTATGTGCTGGAGGGGCCGTATATGGTGAAGCGCCTGGACTGACAGGGTCACATGACCATGGAGGGCCTAACAGGGAGCACGGCCTGTACAGAACACCCACAAGACCTCTTTACTGGACTGCTTTTATCTTGGAATGCAAACATATTAGCATATGATTAAATCTATTTTTTTTTCTTTTATGTTGGTGCACAGACTGTCACTCATGCCTGTTTTGTTAACTGTTTCCAGGTTAACTGTGCTTTGCTTTGAACTCCTCAAAGACGCTCGTGTAAGGATAGGCTCAGTTGGCTTTCCTGGGCTCCATTTGTTAGGTGGGAGTATCAGAGGGCCCCATTGGTTAGGTGGTGCCCAGACAGGGTGTCCGAGGGCCCCATTGGCTAGGTGGTGCCCAGACAGGGTAGCCGAGGGCCCCATTGGCTAGGTGGTGCCCAGACAGGGTATCCGAGGGCCCCATTGGCTAGGTGGTGCCCAGACAGGGTAACCGAGGGCCCCATTGGCTAGGTGGTGCCCAGACAGGGTAACCGAGGGCCCCATTGGATAGGCGGTGCTCATACAGGGTAGCCGAGGGCCCCAGACAGTGCTGGTCACTGATGGACTGGTGACTCAGACATTCTGATCGGGTGCCCATGCTCAGCATTATAGTACAGTGTCGTTTTCAAGCCTGAATTTTAGTTCGATTTGCAGCGATTTAGGGCACCACAGCCAAGGAAATACACATTTAAATGGCATGAATATATATTTTCTAGTTCAATAAACAGTTTTTTAAATTATTAATTTTGTGCTCTCGGTGACTTGTAGTGTAAATTGTATTACTACAGCAACCCCTGGCCAGTATCACTGGCACTGGTAACTGTACCCTGAATCCAGTGATCAGTCCACCTCACGTGAGCTTGACCATTGTTAGTGGTTCAGCTGTAAAAGCTCTGAGGAGCCAGCTGCAAGTATTTCCTCATTAGCATGGAGATTAAACCCATTTCCTTAAGCAGGTTATTTTCTAAATTGCTCTGTTGTCTGAAAGTGGCTTTTTTATATAAACACCCCCCCTCTCCCCGCCCATTAATTTAGCTCCTCTATTGCTGTGTGCGTCTCGGAATGAGGGGCTACCGGTGTGATGCTGCTCCTGGGCCTGGTGCTTCAATCAGGCCCGAGCGGTTAGTCACCACTGCTCTATTAGCCGTCGTGTGGCGTCCCCGCGGCGTGTCGAGGGGCTCACCATGGGAACCCCAATAGCAGCCACCCTGGCAGGATTCGCTAATTTATCTGTCTCCCCACCACACAATAATTTTTCCATCTGGGGCTGCCAAAACGGCTGAGTTACGGGGTTGCGAAACGTGCCCCCGATGGGCTCTCGCGTCGCTGCTGTACGGGTGCCTTAGTCTGAGCGACGATTCGCAATGTGGCAGCCTGTGTCACATTATCCCAGCAGGCTCGCTGCTGGTCTAATGGCGGCTGAGGATGGATGTGCCTCTATAAAGCCAGTCTCTGTGAGCCTGTCAGAGTATAGGGAGGGAGGGAGGGACCCCACGTCTGGTTCACTATAGTTGACTTGTTGGACGCAGATTCCCCAAGGTATGTTCACTGGTGTCTACTTCCAGTCTTCAGAGCTCCTATGCCTATGACAGGTGCAATCCAGATTTCTGCTACTCATACTGCAGGACACCAGCTTACATTTCCCCATGCCGATGAATGGGGAATACACACACAGCAATTCAAAATGTGCCCAAACATACAGAAGGTCGTTCTTTCTCTGGTGGAGTGGACCTACATGGGTGACCCTAAGGAGAAGCATGCTATTCACCTGTTAAACTCTGAGATTAAATGAACAGTCAGCTCCATCTGATTTCAGTCCTGATCCACCAGCAACAGTTGCTATATATTTGCTTTACTATAAATTACAAATTGCTTTCTTTGAAGAGAATTGCCTTTCTTGTCAAATACAGGAGTTATAGAAGATAATAGCATCACTGTCACCAAGCTAGTTTTTATTTAAATACTGGGGGGAATGGGTAGTGTGGCTAACAGTTTTTAATCAAAGCTTCATAAATCAGGAAACACCAATCACTGAAAGGTGTCTTTCGCTTATCAGATAATGCATAAATTTTACTGGAGCGGAAGCGCCGCTGGGGTCGAGATCGTCATCAACACTTCTGTTCCCTTTTATATCACAACACCCCCCCCCCTTTCCACAAAAGAGTGCTTCTCAAGGAATCCCTGCTGATTGGTTCTGTTGAGTCCCACCCATAATTTTGCCCGCCCCCTGTCCCAGCTGTTACTATTATCCTGACCTAACCAGTGGAGGAGAGGGGTCACAGTGTCAGCGATTGAGACCATAAGTCTCTGGACAAACCTTGTTTCTCCATGGTAGAAATATCATGGATGTGTTTACTCTAAGTGGCACCGGAGGGCATCATTCAACAGGGAAGGCCAAAGGGTCACACACTCCAGCTTTTTCTTATTGTGAACCACTGACCCCTGACTTACAGTTCATTCTGTATATCATTCTGTACATGCACTGTGGTAAGAGTCAGAAGATGAGAGCACGGCTCAGGGGGCCTCACTCACAGACACAGAACTATGCTGGTATTTCCTTTCTTCCTTCCATCCATCCCTCCATCCTCAGGGAGGCATCCTAGACAGATACGTGAAACACCGCAGCTGGTTCTTTTTGACAATTCTGACAACAGCAAAATATAATTTCATGCCTATAATCACGTTAATATTAATTGTTTTGTCAGTAGTGATTTTATCCCCAAAAGCATCAAATGAAAATCTGAAATTAGCTAGAAACTAAACCTAGACACTTAATTTTCCTGAGGTGAAAGTGTATATTGCAGAAAAGTCAGACTTGCAAAGGAGGTCATGCATGTGAGTAAGTTGGAGGATTTAACTTTAGTGCAATAATAATTTCCTAGAGGAATAAAATTTAAAGTTGAGAGGCATTGAGAACGGTGTTTTCTAAAATAAATATACTTTTTACACAAATCCCAAGAACACAATATAGTAAATTAGGTATATTCCATTTTGAAAGAAGCAGCCAGCGTGATGTGGAGGAGCAGAGTCTGGTGAGATATTCCACATGCTATTTCTCAAAGGAGTCAATGGTATTCCCTAGAACAGGGTTCTTCAAATCTGGACCTTGATTCCAAATCCAGGCCTTGTTTTCAGTTCTCCCAGGTAGTTAGTTTAATGATTACTGATTCTGATTGGCCAGAGGCTTCACACCTGGCTCACAGGTAAAGGAAGGCTGGAAAACCAGCAGTGCTTGAACCTCGAGGACCATGATTTGAATAACCCTGCCTTACAAGAAAGCACTCCATCCCGCTCACTTATGCAGCGTTTCCCAACCCGGACCTTGGGAACCCAAGGACCAGATTGAAAAACACTGCTCTTGAGCGAGGATGACCATTCGGCCTTGGCCCTCACTGGGAGGTTGTGGCAGAGTGCACCCTCTCCTCCAGCTGGCAGGCCGTGGGCCGGGAGGCTGGGTCACTGGCCAACATGTCCAAGAGCAGAGCGCACAGTTGTGGTGTCGGGGGGGCGGGCAGAGGAGGGGCTCGCCGGGCCCTCATAGGGATGGTCAGCTGCAGGTCCGGGTTCTCGCTTAGGGCCTCACCCAGCGGCACCAGCCAGCGACCCCGGCACACATAGGCACCTGCGTCAGGGACATGAACACAGCATCAGGATGTATACCATCAACTAAACTGCATCATTCTATTACCCAATCTATGCGCAAATGGCCTGTGGAAACTCAATGCTGTCGCTACTGCTGTGTTTTTAATGGAAGATGCAGTGTGTACCTGCTAGCAGACCAAACAGCTTTTGAGCATCCTATCAAACAACCAGTGCCGGGTAGCGTGTTCCTGCACCACGCATTAAATACGCACGCTCAAGCAGACAAACCCCTAAAAAGTTCATCTGCGAGCAAGACTGGAACCTAAAAGGAACAGGAAAATGGAATTGTTCCAATTCCCTCCCCCTATGAGGGCTCTGCTCCACAGAATAGAAGTTGCTGTGTGCTTTTGATAACCCTGAAATAATGCTCAGATTTCTCTCAAATAAGACGGAATTAGTGGAGGCACTCAGAAGTGATTAGTAGCTATAATACAGGAAGAACCATATGCATAAGCTAAAACCTGCAAAAAATGTCTATGAATAAGAGTTTCCATTTATATTCACTCTATGTCATGCGTGATAAAAATTTCCAGTTATAAGAGGACAACGTAATTCCACTGCTACACAACCAGCTGGATCACAGTCTCAGCCCCTCCCCTTTATTCAGACTCCCTTCTGCATTGGCAGACACCCACCAAGCTGTTCCTGCGTGCTGCCATCCTCCAGGAAGGTGATCCTCTCCAACACGGCCCAGAAGAGCACGCCCAGGGAGAAGATGTCTGCCTGGTCGGTGTAGTTACGGCCAGCCCACACCTCTGGGGCCATGTAGAAGTCCGAACCGCAGGTGGAGGAGAAACACTTCCTGTTGAGGTGCCCCTCAGCCAATCCTTCGCTCATCTTGCTGAGCCCAAAATCCGCAACCTACCACAAGACAAAACAGAGAAGGAATACTTTACTATGGTAATTATGATGCAGCTAATATGCACCTATATCCTAAGGTTTATCCAAACCATTCTTGGATCTATTAAGTCTTCTCAAATTCCCACCATCCTTAAGCATGACGAAGAATAAGTTTAACACAGATTAACACAAAACCAATAATCTACTCTTAAACTATGAAACTGCAAACAATGCAGAATGGAGAACTGCAATGAAGCGTATGAATCAATATGGAACCAGCAGCCTTACTCTAATCAACAAATACGATCACCACTAAGAGAAACTCTCATTTGTACCCTGAATGTGTGCTCTGTGATAAGCGCACTTGGTTTTTGTAATTTTAACTGCATGTTCCAGTAAATTTCACACTAAACCTACTGCCCACATTACCATACAAATATTTCTTCAGCAAACCATTTCCAAATAATCAAATGATAAACTATCCTCCCCACTGGCTTAGTGTCTTGTTCCTTTCTGTTATTTATCAGTTTCTCAACCTCTGAACACTGCTTTATTTCTCAAAGGCTCTCATGGGGACCAGGGACCTGAGCACCTTGATAAGCGGTCCAGCAGGGGTGTTCTGCACCAGCACGTTGTCAGGTTTCAAATCGCGGTGCACGATTCGGAGCTTGTGCAGGAAAGCCACGGCGCCGCTCAGCTGCTGGATCACGCTGTAGTTCCTCTGGGTGTCTGGGGGCCTTGACAGCAGATAGCGGTTCAAGTCACCACCATCACAGTACTCCATGACCAGCCACAGGGCAGAGCAGCTGATGGCAGCAGGTTGTAGAGGCAACATTTTCCCACGTGTCTTAGTGGCTGTGCCTTTGTGGGTCGGAGATGATCGCTTCACGCTGCCCTTGAGGGCGCTCTCTACCAGGTCCAGTGGTAGCTTCCCTGCCCCCAGGGGCTGAAGGATATTAGGTCCGGTCTGATGGAGGCAGCAGCGGAGGGCAATGACATTGGGGTGGCTTCTAGCTGTAGCTCTCATGGCCCAGAGCTCCTGTAGGAACAGCTCAATGCACTCGGGGCTACTGCAGGGGAGGCACTTAATAGCAACCCTATCGCCCCGGATACCCCACGGCCCTGTCTCGGCTACACGGCCCTCGAAAACCACCCCATAGCTGCCCCGACCCACTTCCCGCTCCAGGATGTACACCTTCTCCATCTTATCAATCATTCAGTGCTCCACTGAAAACTGGCTCTCCGTAGAGGTGATTCTTGTCTGAAATTCTGTGTTGTGACAGCCAGAAAAAAGATGTGTCAATTCAATACACAGAAGCCTGTTTAAGTTTACGATTTCATATTAAAAACAGAAACTATTTTCACACATAATCTTAAATATACACCTGACTTCTTAGGTACAAAATAAAGTGAATTTAGATTACTTTATTTTTTCTTTTAAAAGGTTTGAATTTTACTTCATATTGGCCTATGACTGTTAGTAAGTGTACAAACCATCGTTTCTCATACTTGAATACAATTCAGTAAGTTACATTGTTAATCTATATCCACCATGAAAACCGTTTTAGTACCCAATCATTCTATACCGAACGTGTTGATGCTGTTGTTGTTAATACTAGCGTCAACAAAAAAGAGGAAATGTCAATGAATTAGTTTGTGACAAAGGAAAACTGTACTTACCCACATAGAGCCGCAGAGAAATATGCTAAATCAACTTTACGTTACGGACAACAGCAGACAGACATTTATGTAGAGTAAGTAAGCGTTAAGTATTAAGAGTAAAAAGCAAAAAAGTGCCCCAACTTCCGTCTCGATTCCCTTCTTCCAACTTCCCGCTTATGTTACGTCAGAATGCTCAGTTCTCTGATTGGTCGTCTGCGCGCATTTATCTTGCACGTGGTACGTCATTCACTTTTTGAAAATTTTTGTTTCATTCCTCTGGCGTTTCGCGAGGTGCGCGTGCGCCGTTAAGCTCGTGGCTGGTCCGTCCTACAGCTGTTTGTTTGCCGAAGTTTTCCTTTTTAATAATTCAGTCATGTCTAATGACAGCAAAGCACAAAAAATTGAGTATACTTTGTTAATTAAGGCTTCACTTTAATTCTTAAACTTTATATATTATAATTAAGGCTTCTCTTTAAATCTCATAATAATTTTTTGGGATTGTCCAGCACAGCGTCTGTCACACCTCGTATGACACTCCGTATGGCATTACATAAATTAAAACCACACGAACGACAAATTTGTGATTCACTCCTGTCCTCCTCCTCCTCAGGGTCACTAATGTGTTTCTTGCTACGAGGGTAATTGTGACTTCTGGATAAGTCACAATGCAATTATATCATTAATTGAGGTCACTCACGTTTAACTGTTTGTCCACTGGCCCTGTCTGTTTTTGAGGGTTTAATTTTCCGTTTTTATTTGTTTTGCTCTCATTGTAATTTAAAAGTTATTTTTGGTGACTGGGATTTTATTAAAGTAGGCATATATAGTACTTTTTATACAGTTATTGGCCTATATATTGTTAATTACCTATTTTATTTTCCTATAAATGAAGCATAGCGTTTTTATATGGAAACAGTAATAGAGTTTCTTAAGTTATGTCAGCGCTGCTCTGTCGGGGATTAACTAACCTGCATCAAGCTTAATGCAAAAATATGAAATAGCGTACGTAATTACTTTCAGTAACACTGCAGTGTGTCAGTGATACTTCCCTTTATCCTCAGTGTAGATGACAATATTGTACTGCAGTGTCCCTGAGGGTTGCTCGGGGCCTCACATGCTTCTGCTAGGATCTGCTGACTCTGTATTAGTTGTTCATATTAAAGTGCTGTATAGTTGTGTGATCCAGATTTTTATTGCAATATAGTTTATTATGTATTGATCGATTCTGATCCTGTAAAGCATAAAACATCATATATGTCAGGTAAATCAGGCGCTGCTATATCTGATTAATTACTGATACTTTTATCATACAGTAATAGAATTGCACTTGAAACATGAACTATTATTTGTTCATTACATGTAGGATGAGTCTATATTTGCATGCTTTTTTACGTGGTAATATTTAACATTACAAAATACATCATCTTCTCAGTAAAGCATCTCTCCTTGGTCAGTCTGCACTCATGCTTACACCCTTTGGCTAAGGGAAGGAGGAATTTTATGCACATCTTCCTGCCTGTATTTATAATCCAATCAAACTTTGGAAAAACAGGAAATAAAACAAACACTGAAAAGAAAAAAAGAAGAAATTATCAGTTGAAATATTTCTAGAATGTTTCCCCAAGATCAATAGAGTTCATCTTAAGTATCAATTGCCCTTCCTTCAACCTTGCCCCACCCACACAGTGACACAATGCCCAGCAAACATCCCCAGGAAGTGGATTATCCCCCTGGCTGGTACATTTTACAGATGACTGTGCTGAAGCTTCCTGTACCACACAGGCAACACGTTCTGCAATACAAGTCAGGTACATCTTCAGCTTCAGTTAAAAAAAATATTTCCCTTTTTCTTCTCTACAAACTGCATGCTGGAGTGAACAGCATTTTTAAAATTATATTATATATTTTTTTGCGTTGCTGATGGATTTAAGCAGCAGATATTTGGGGACCCTGGGTCTAAAACAACAGTGTTCTCTCTCGCCAAGCCCCCAATCACATATCTGCACAGACTTCATTACACTCGCCCAAAGTGAAAGTCCATGTTGTTTTCACTTTGCTTTTATAAAACCCCCTTCCCTAAATTAATGCCTCCATTCCCTTCTCAGATCCACGTGTCCCTTAGACCTGTCTGTCATCCCACCCAGAAGACCTCTGCAGTTGTACGTGAGAAGCTTAAGCCACACAGCTTGTGTGAATCACCCAGCTGTATACAGCACTAAAATGCTAAGCAGCTTTTGGATAAAAGCACCAGTTAAGTATTCAAATGTAAAATGGAGAGGCATGAGAGGGAGAGCTGAAAGAATAATAAAGCCTGAAGTTAGAAAAATACTAAAATCCTTCAGGCATATACTTAGAATGGCTTAAAATTTGTGCCTGACATTTTCATGGTGATGACAAATGCCTAAGTAAACAAACATAGCCTTGTCTTCCCATTGTCCCAAGTGTTTCTAACTTTGTGTGACACTAGGAGTTTGTCTGGGAAATGTGGGTTTAAGTATAACAATGTTCTAAATTAAAAAAAAAATCTTTACATTTCAGTTCTTAATGTGGTAGCGCAGTAGGCCACATCATTGCCCCTGCCTTACATTTCTTCGTGTACTCCAGTTTCCGTTACCCCTGCTTTGTTCTCAAATCTGCCTGGGATAGGATCGATATCCCATGTGACTCTGTATTGGATAAGTGGGACAACAATAGACAGATTCCTCCATATGAAAACATAATGTAAGCAGAAGCTGACAGGTCAGGAAATTTGATGCTTTCGATAGGAATGAGAGAATTAGTGGTAAGGCAACTCGATTAAGGAGGTTGTTGCCCTTCTTGAACTTTAGAAACAGCCATTACTGGTTAGAGGAATATTTTGTACTTATATGCTTTTAGAGAAAGCATGCAACGTTGCTAAATTAATTAAGCACCCAAAAATAATGACCTTTGCTCAATCTTAGCAGTTAATTACTCTTGGGTGCCCATAAACAGTGCAGGCCCTGCTGACTTTGTCAGCATGAGTGGTTTTCATTGCCCTGCAGGACAATAAAAAGCTGGGATGTAGGAATAAGGGGACAGAGCACGCTAATAGTGACAGTAAATTCTATACATAACAGATATATGTAATGTGAGGGAAAAAAGAGATACACTCAGTGGCCATTTTACTAGATGTACTGTACATATGTGACATTGAGAACTAGCGTTCATCTCTAGAAGCACGATAAGAGTAGACAAGTTCTGCATTCAGAGAAGCAGTCAATACTGAGCTGGTATATTTGCACTTGTGGCCTATTCCCTTTAGCTTTAACAAGTCTGGCCGTTCTTTAACCCCTTTCATTAACATGCTGTTTTTTGGCCATAGAAATGCTAATCATTGGATGTGTTTTGTTCATTGCACCATTCTCTGTAAACTCTAGACACTGCAGTGTGTGAAAATACCAGGAGGATGGCTGTTTGCGATACGCTGGAACCACAACATCTGGCACTAACAATCACACCATGTTCAAAATTGCTTAGATCAGGTGTCTTAACTGTTCTGATGCTTAATTGAACAGTAAGTGAACCTGTTGACCCTGTCTGTCTGCTGTGTGTATTAAGGTGCAGACCCATGATTCAATACTCGGAGGAGCAAGCTGTCTGGTCACCGAGTGTGTGTATTATATATTTTACATGCTCACACACAGGTGATGGACAAAATAACTGGGAATAAATGAATATCAAGTAACAGCAGGGTCACATGGATGTTTGCTCCGTCCCCTGCTCTTCACCGTGCTGACCCATGACTGCACACCAAGCTACGGCAGGTTGCAGACGGCACCAAAGTGGTGGGTCTCATCAACAGCAACAACGATGAGACTAACTACAGGAATGAAGTGAACTCTATTGTGCAGCAACAATAACCTCCTCTTAAATGTGGACAAAGCAAAAGAGATCGTCAATGACTTTAGGAGATCGCAAACTCAACACCCCTGCTAACCATAAATGGTACTACTGTGGAAAGGAGGAGCAGTACCAAATCTCCTGGTCAAAGAACACTGCATCACTGACAAAGAAAGCCCAACAACGCCTCTACTCCCTCCGCAAATTCCGATCATGGCCTCTTTCTATCGAGGCACCACAGATAAAATCCTGACAAACTGTATCACTGTGCGATTTAGAAGCTGCTCCATCAACGATCGAAAAACCCAGCCAAGCATAGTGAACGCTGCAAGAGCCCACAAAGCAGTCAGCATTGCGGGAGACCCCACCCACCCCTCTTACACCCGCAAAGCTGTCAGCATTGTTGAGGGAGACCCCACCCACCCCACTTACTTACCTGCAACACAGACTCTAAAACTAAAAATGGCTGCTATATACAATTGCACTGTAGATCCACCATATTTGGACTTCCTTACTGTCTTTTGCACAAAGTGTTTCATTTAGTTTTATTCCTGAAACTTGTTTCTGGCTAGCTTGTCTGTCTTGCGTGTCCGTCTTGCTTGTCATTGTTAGTGCACTCACCATGGGCTCTGAGAATAACATAATTTCAATCCTCCAAGTTTCCTGTACATATGGCAGTACTGACAATCAGGACTTTGACTTGACTTGGTAAATGGACTGCATTTATATAGTGCTTTATTCCCAAGGGCTTTACATTATGCCTCTCATTCACTGGTAGCAGAGGCTGCCATGCAAGGTGCCAACCTGCATACCGGGAGCAATTGGGGGTTCAGTCTTGCTCAAGGACACTTTGATGGGGTCAGG
>JAODUD010000039.1:9777354-9790913 GCA_026784285.1 Stomatorhinus walkeri | reverse complement strand
TCCTCTATGCGTTCATGCTCCCTCCATGTTTTCATGTTCCCTCCATGCTCCCTCCATGTTTTCATGTTCCCTCCATGCTTTCATGTTCCCTCCACATGTTCCCTCCATGCTATCATGTTCCCTTCACATATTCTCTCCACTTGCTTCCTCTATGCTTTCGTGTTCCCTCCATGTTTTCATGTTCCCTCCATGCTTTCATGTTCTCTTCACATGTTCCCTCCATGCTATCATATTCCCTTCACATATTCTCTCCATGCTTTCATGGGCCCTCCACATGTTCCCTCCACATGCTTCCTCTATGCGTTCATGCTCCCTCCATGTTTTCATGTTCCCTCCATGCTCCCTCCATGTTTTCATGTTCCCTCCATGTTTTCATGTTCTCTCCACGCTCCCTCCACATGTTCTCTCCACACTTTCATGTTCCCTCCATGCTTTCATGTTCTCTTCACATGTTCCCTCCATGCTTTCATGTTCCCTCCTTGCTTTCATGTTCCCTTCATGTTTTCATGTTCCCTCCATGTTTTCATGTTCCCTCCATGTTTTCATGTTCCCTCCATGCTATCATGTTCCCTTCACGTATTCTCTCCATGCTTTCATGTTCCCTCCATGCTTTCATGTTCCCTCCATGTTTTCATGTTCCCTCCATGCTTTCATGTTCCCTCCATGCTTTCATGTTCCCTCCATGCTTTCATGTTCCCTCCATGTTTTCATGTTCCCTCCATGCTATCATGTTCCCTTCACATATTCTCTCCATGCTTTCATGTTCCCTCCATGCTTTCATGTTCTCTTCACATGTTCCCTCCATGCTATCATGTTCCCTTCACATATTCTCTCCATGCTTTCATGGTCCCTCCACATGTTCCCTCCACATGCTTCCTCTATGCTTTCATGCTCCCTCCATGTTTTCATGTTCCCTTCATACTTTTATGCGCCCACCACACTTTCATGTTCCCTCCACGCTCCCTCCACGTTCTCTCCACACTTTCATGTTCCCTCCCTGTCTTAGCTGGTTTCCTCCAGCTGTTCTTTTCTGCTGCAGTTCCAAATATGGAGTGAATTTCTGTCCCAGCAGCCTGTGACTGTGAGTGCTCTGCGATAGGCTGTCATCCTGTCCAGGTGCTGCTCTGTCTTGCTTTCCCCTCTCTTGTTTCTTGGATTATGCTCCAGGTTCACTTGGAATCAGTCCTTGATAAGTGGTCGTGGAAGGTGGTTAGATGTTATTTATATATTGCTTTTTCCATTCACTCATTACATCAGAAGCTGAGATGATGCTCTGATTTCCATCTGCTGGTTCATTTACGGTGTAGAATGTAATTTGTCATTTAATTGAAGTCATTACCGCAACTGGAAGCCTTGGTAGGAGTTTGATAAGCTGAACAACATAAAACATTTGGGGGAGGAAGAGGAACTGGTGTTTGAATACATGAAAAAGGACTGAAACAGCGGACTGGCACCTGATCTTCTGTAAGCCCAGCAAACATCCAGAGGGACCACACACGTTTGAATCAGCACAGGTGACCTGCTGGTCAGGAGGAATCAGAATCACGCTGCCGTGACACAATGCACAGCCTTACACTCTGGTGGTGAATCTTTTGTAAGGCGCGTCTATACTGTACAAACCTGATAGCTGTCTGGGTCACTGGAAAAGCATACATATGCGGAGTGTGAGGTTGGTATTTTTATTGATTATGCAGTCTCATTAACCCTAATTTTAATTTTATCTAGCCACAATTTAATTAAATTGAATTCAAATGTGGTGTATCAAAAGCATCGGTGGCCAATGGAGAAAGTTATAGAGAAACTCGTGATCTAGAGCTGAGATGTTACTGGCTCAATGGATGGTGTCATGTGATTGAATAATTGCCCCTGTAATGGCAGCTTGTGTGGCTCCATTTTGCTGCATTGCTGGTATGAAGTACTCGCCGCCGTCTACACAGCGTAACGATAAAGGAAGGAGCCTAGGGGATGGCTCTTGTGCAGCTTTTGGGTAATATTAACCATCATTCAATACAGAGGTGATTGATGTGAAGCATGTCAGCTGTGGACCAGCTTCCCTCATGTTGAGAAGACACCGTGCCGCAGAGCACAGAGTATAGGTGTCAAGTCTCGAGCTGTAGCCCTGAAGCTCACGTGTTTTAACGCCTGTAGGCATCTCTCAGACGTAAAGTTATCATGTGCCCAAAACCAGATAAAATGACGACATGCTGCATAGTAGGCATGACAGGAGAATCAGTCGGCAAGTTTCACCGTCCGTCCCCCCCCCCCCCATTCATAATTTTTACCTTTGCCATCCTGGTCGGCAAGTTTAAGCAGCCCCCCCCCCTGTTTTTTGGTGGCTCACCATCTCAATCAAGTTACACAGATTTTTAATCACCCATCTCACTGTTTCCACTCCAGCTAGGTTGACATGTATAGGAGAGGTCCAAACGGTCTTCAGTAACTGCTTATTGAGCACTGGATTATGCGTGGAAACACGCGGCGCGCACCACAATCAATCTAGACAAACTGATTTCATAATTTTATCATTATTACTGGACCCACCTGTAGTCCATAAACAGTAATATTTAATATATTAATATTCCGGGCATAGACTGATCTTTATACATCAAAATGAAGGTGCTCTCATAGGTGACAGGCTCCATGCCTCCATGCCAAGCTGGCCAACTTCCCACCCCATCCAGGAGATCTGGAGCTGGAATAGGTCTCCCCGGAGACCGGGGGCGGACCCCATTAGCGGCTTCACGGCTCCTGCTCAGGGTCAGCAGATTACAGAGTGCTGATGAGCCTGTCATATCCTTTAAAAAGCCCAGCTTCAGCAGAACAACCCCCCAGACCTTGTTAACTCCTACATTTTTATCTAATTGCCTCAATACATGAAAACACCTGAGCCTGGGATTTTTTAAAATTACCCATTAAAGCAGAAGTAGGAGAGAAGCCAAATCCACTGAACTAAGCCCCTGGTATAATTACACTTTCATAATTTGGTTATTTAAGACTCTTAATTACTTAACCAAACTTCTAATTACTTTATCACTGTAATTTAGTGTTTTTCCACCACACTAGATGATACATGCAGTGTCTGAAATAATCACCTGATCTTGACCCAACTCCACCAGGGAACCTGGACTGAACTGAACCCCTAAATTTGTAACAAAATAAAAAACCTTAAAGCATAATGATGGCACTGGACCATGGCCTATGATACTAGATAAAACAGATATCCTTCTTAAGGATCACAATCACATCTTCATAATGACCTTTTGGGTCAACATTCAGAAGGATTTCAATAAATTAAGGAAATAAAAGTCATAGTAAAATAAAAAATAAATTGATGCAGCTACTTCCAGGTAATTCTGAGGTCAAAGAGAAGGACGTTCATGCGTCTGCAGCCATCTTTACCACGTCCAAGGGGAGTAAAACATTTCGATCATATTCTCACATCACATTCAGCCATCTTCCCCAATCTAGTGTGTAAAGCCTGGAGACAGCTGGGGAATCACAGGGCAAACGCATCACACACGTGACACACTCTGTGGGAAATTTATGTACATCAGTTTGCCTAACTGCATGTCTTTGGGGTGCAAAATCAAAGCAGAGTACCTGCAGGGGAACATGCAAACACCCCCCCCCCCCGCCACACACACACATACACACACACAGAGCCAGGGGCAGGCTCTCTCTGGAGATGCCAGGCTACAGGACTACTGAGTCAAAATCAGGGACGCCATCTGGCATGAGGCTTACAGATACTCGCACCATGCAAGAAATCTTGCATGAAATCCGTATTATTCCAAAATAAACCTAAGTTAGCTACATCAAAAGCACTAGGTAGTTTGCAAACCCTACAGATAATTTACAAGGTAATTAAACTATTACATACATGTAAATGCGTATGCATGTGCGTGCAGACTTGTCTCCAACTGAAAATGTCGCTCCAGCCAGCTGACCGAAGTTAACCCTGCAATACTCATGTCAGTCAGAAATTGTACAGCTAACAGGCTTATTTTGCCACAGTACATATTTGAGAGACATTTAAAGATCCGCTTTGAAAGCTAGAGCCCTGATATATAAGAGGTTCACACAGCAAACTGACGAGTCACCTGTAACTAGTTCTGACTTGTCCTGCTTCCATTTGAGAATAACAATTGTTGAGACCATCGTGACGTAATGGAGGTAGAGTAGGTGCACGTCCGCCGCTGCCTCATCGGGGACTGATTAAGCTGGCAGTGCCCCCCCACACCCTACCCACCAAAATATGAGAAAACAAAATGACAAGAATACGTGAACAGGTAACTCAATCGTGGTATTATTGCCGTTGGATCTCCTCGGGGCTGAATGTTTCTCTCTGACTACTGTACATTTTAATTTTGCATTTCGGAATTTTTCACACTCCACTGGGTTATTCTCTGAAGTCTGCTTTTCATATTCTATGTAGTAATTACAATTTTGTAGCAACATCAGTAGCCGTAGAGTTTCTAATCAATGCTTTTTTTGTCATTACAAGTTAATAGCCCAGCTTGTCGCATTTTATGGTGGTAATTGTGAAGTTAAAATGAAGAAACTTTCATTGAGCCGACTGATTAATTAATGTTAGTATATAATTTCATATCTGACTCACAAGCACTTGTGTCATTTCTGTGAACAAGGGTAACGTTTAAAGCACTAAATAGAGGGCTGACGTTAGTCTGGGGTCTCGCCACGCAGTGGGCACCTGAGTCATCGTTTAGTGATGATCGCTAATTGGTGATACTGCACCAGAGGGATGGAGAATGGGAGGCTTAATTTGGCGTAATTTTTACCGTTTAAGCCAGTAATCTGCAAAACGAACAGAACAACTGACTCCAAAGACATATATGAAGAAGACGTGGTAATAAATGTTTGAAGCACCAATTTCTCAATGATGTTCAAGTTAGAAGACAAAATTTTAAATGCCAGAATAAATATTATTATTGCGTGTTGCTTGGCACCTTTTCTTTAGAAGCTCAAACGTGATCAACGATTGGTCCTGAAAACAAAGATTGCCGGAATTTAAATCTGGACACACCCATGGATACCGAAATGGCTCGCAAACAGGACGTATTTTTTATTTTATGAAGTGCAACTTCTATTTCTCCTGGGCCAAGGGGTGCAGTGTTACGGCCGTTACTTTTTACAGGCTGTCAAACTGATGTGTACCGCCATGCATGTGTACATTTCTCAGATGCCACGAAATCGGACAGTAAAGCTGGTATCTTAAAAGGCAATCGAAATTACCAAGAGACGTACTCATTGTCTCACCAGAAGAATTTAATGTGTCCCTGTTCCTCTTATAGCACCACAAAAGAATGCTCTGCTGTGTCTGTAAATACATATAACTGAATTGATATTTGTACTATGTGTTTGTATAAAACCTAAGGCTGATGTTCCTCCTGAAAAAAGGATGTTGCGGCAGAGAGCATGTAAAGGTTTTTCTCGCCTGTGAAATTTCCTCTGCAATTATGCGATGGAAAGATCTTAGTTATTGGGGGAAATGACCTAGTGTGTAACTTTTTAGTATTGTCCATAAATATTAGTACCAGTAAGGGGCTATCTTATAGAATACCAGAATAATATAAACAATAAAATAAAGATTGTGATTGCTCTAGAATGAGTTGTCTAGTTAGTGCATAGTCTGCTATCCCCTCAATAAGGCACTTAGACAAAAAAAAAAACATATTAATTAAATACACTCACGACAGGGACTGGCTGAACAGCATCGCTTCGCTTCTTCCACTTGCACATCCTCGTGTGTTTTAGCCAAATGGGCACGATTAGACACGTGCCATCGAGCGGGAGCACAGACACCCACTGCGGCTGAGAATGAGCAGCTTGTAAGAGGAAAATTTCATATCGGCGTATGACCCCCTCAATGAGGCGAATGATTATATTTGCAGATGTCAAGAAATCACATTATCACCCTAAACGAGGGCGTTTTCTGAGCTCTCGTGTCATGCTATGTTTCGTAAAAATGCCAGGAGTGCTACCATCAACTCCTGCTCGTTTATAACCAGTCAGAAACGTACATTCATCAACCGTCTGCTCATTTATCCAGTCGTGAGTAATGTGACCTCATGTACATCTACTTGTCTTAGGTAGGATTTTTTTATTAGCCAAAATAAGCAATTGACAGAGTCAATAATGATTCTTTAGCTCATTAAAAAACTCAACAGCAGCAGCAAATGAACACCGCGGGACTCAGACTATATTAAAGGGATCCTTGGGCACTTTATAAAGATGATGGATTCCATCCTGGCTGAATGAAGGCAGATGAGCAGATTAGCTATTCGCTGCCTTTCGCCGTGCCCCCCCTTCTTGTTTCTCTGGCTCTTATCTGCTACGTGATGAACTCACTTTCGATGTGACTCAGCGCTCGGCGAGCTCCGAGCCCTGCCCCCCCACCCCCGTTTTCAATTCCTCCCCATTATACCACAGGCCCTAATTCTCACATCAATTTGGCAAACGATGAGCCTCGCTAATGAAGTTTGAAATCAGGCTCCTTTATAGAAAACAGATGTCATGCTGCAAATCGTGTAAGTCATGATCTGGGGGGGTGTTGGGTGCATAAGACACCCCAGCATTACTTAATGGATGGCTAACACATCGTGAACATGACCTTTTCTGAGAGATATGTTTAACTTGTGGCAGGCAGCGACAAGGGCATCCTGTCCTTAGTGTGACTATTTTTCTGGTAGGATCCCTTTGTCCGTTGACCTCCATGGCGTAGGCTGCTGAAACCCCACAAAAGCCTTTAATGTTGCTCGACATTTACATCCAAAATATGGTCAATTTGAAGTCAGAATATCCAACATTTATTTGTCACCTGCCTTGTTACCGGGATTAAGATGCCTGAGGAATATCATTCTTGTTATACCGTGAAAACGTGAAAGTGATTGTACATGCAAACCAGTTGCTGAGCTTTTCGCTTTCCATTCACCTCTCCCCATCCCTCAAACACAGATCCCAAGGACGTACCCCCCCTCTCTGCACCATGGAGACCCCAATGTTGTCTCTGCTGCTGTTCCTCTGCCTCACTGTGCCGGGACACTGCGACTGCCAGAGGGACTGCCTCTCATGCAGGGTGCCCCTCCCTGAAAAGCAGGTCTTCAGAACCCTGGTGAGGCTCCCGGTCACTCTGCAGTTTCCTCACCAAGGATCCTCCCTCCACGCGACCATCTCCCGGTCACCACACCTTCAGCGTGTGCCACACTCCCTCTCTGCTAGTTCTTGTTTGTCGAGGACTAGTGTGTCAGAGGGTTGTCGTAGAAAAATGATAAGAATACAAGCCAGACACGTTTAAGTTCTCCGTTCCTTTATTCTTGGCCAAAGGTGCTCAGACCCTAGAGGCAGCCAAGCTGATGACAAGGTCACCAGAGACTCTCCCCTATCTTACACACTAGGTGCTTGTTTCATCTGTGATCTCTCCTCTTACTCTTAACACTACCTCTACTTTCCCTTTTCTATTAGATTTATTGCTGCCCCCGTTTCATTCTGATTGATTTCAGATTCCTTCTGATCAGAGCATGAGAGACTTCAAGGATCTGATTCTTTATCTTACAGGAGTGTCTTGACTTAAACTCTTTAATACATAAAGAATTCATTCTGTAATAAGAATACATGCATGAGTAATACATTTTTAAGTTTCTAGCCTAACCATTGTACACCTATTTCCTTCCTATAGGCTAACTACTTGCATAATTTATATTTTATTTTCTGCATAGCCACCATAGTTTCATCCTTTGCTCATTAAACAAAGAAGGTAACGTTAAGACAGTTCTAATTATGCTTTCTTTGAAACCATTCTATAATTTTCCAGGCTCGGGCATCCAGTTCTGTTACCCTGCCAGGGTTAATCAGTTGACCACAGAATGAACCTACCACCCACTCTCCTTACCCCACCATACATTGACATATCCTCATAGTGCAAGGATTGATTACTTCTGCCAAGCTGAAGAGGATATAATTTTCCTTTCCACAGAGTACACCAAACTGCCATCAACTGCCAGATTTACAGATTGTTACCCAATGCTTGCATTGTTATTTGTTCAAAATCTGAGCAGGAAAAGCCTTGTGCTATAAAAGCCTTTCATATGCAGAAGTGTTCCCCTTCCATTAAAGCACTTTTACACAACACCCCTTCCTCCATTCCTGAGAGCAGCCCTTACTCCCATGGATTCAGATTCAGACATGAATAGGGATAAGTAGTCAACAACAATAACCTCTGAGAGATCTTGTTAAAATTACAATCAATGGACACATCAGTGACCATCACCTCTGGCATATTCTCTTAAAACCAGAGATGCAGGATTCAGATGCAGGAACGTGGCGAACACATCATCTCCCTGGTTGAGTGGTGTCCATCCTGTTTAATAATATTATACAATAATTTAAGAATATAGGCTGGTCTCTTCAGTCTGCTCAGGTATCTGTGGGTGCTGAGATAGCGTGACCTCAGTGCTCAATGGGGATGAATAAGATGCAGCTGCTGTTGCCTGCAGCGATAACCGACATGATGGAGCTGTACTCGACTGAGCCCAAATGCCCCCCTCCCCCCAAAATGTGGTCAGCAGACAGGAGCTCGGTGCCCCTTTCCCCAGAACTGACAGTCGCACTCTCATCTGGCCCTCAGTCATTTCTATAAATAAATGCCTCTTACCTCCTTTCATTTGTGAATTTGGAAAACGAGCTGAAGACACACTGTAACTCTATACTGAAGAGTGGGCTGCTATCCATCTTGTGCTTTTTGAACAGATTCACAGTAACACAGAGGCACATGCTGAGATGGAAGCAGATTATAAGATTTCTAATGAGTGTGAAACTCTACCTGTTAGAGAGATAATTACAACTGCAATCAATTGAAAGTTGAAATGTTTTTATCAGGCTGTTCCTCAGGGTATGGGTCACATTCCTAACATCGTTCCTCCATATTGTGATCCCTGCAGGCTTGTCTGGTTGAGTGCAAGGAGAGGGCCTCCCTGGGACTTACCTGGGACTTGTGTCATAGGTACGGGGAGTTCTTGCAGCCCCGCTCCTTGCCTGTAGAGGTCACTGTGCAAAAGAAGGGGATGGACGAGGCACCCACCTTGACACCCATGGACCTGGAGAGCGGAGGCCAGGAGTTCTCCGAAGCCCTGGAGCGGTTCCACCATGCAGCACGGGCCCTGGGCCTCGATAAAACGTCCTGGGAGGGCGCTCAGATCTTGGACCCCCACCTTCCTCGGCAGCTCAGGACCGAGGAGGAAGAGGGAGAGGACGGAGCGGCAGATGAGGACGAAGGGGACCGTGAGGATGATGGGAAGTCGCAAGAGGCAGCCATCAGCCTGTCCAAGCGATTCGGCGGCTTCCTGAAGGGGAAGTACGGATACAGGAAGCTGATGGGCCCCGGCAGGAGCCTGCAGAAGAGATACGGCGGCTTCATAGGCATCCGCAAGTCGGCCCGCAAGTGGCACAACCAGAAACGCTTCAGCGAGCTCCTCAAGCAGTACCTGGGCACGAGGATCCGGCCAGAGTGAGACTTAGCTCCTGACCCATAATACCCTTCCTCACACCCCCCACCTGCCTCAAAGGTCACAGCCGTAGCAGCCCTAACTACACCCACAGTATGTGAGGATTAAGCTAACAACGTGGAGAAAAAACGCATTCATGTGTTGTAATTGTTTTTTTGTTTTTTTTTTGTAAATGTACTTTTTCCCACTGTGTGATCACTGGCAATATACAAATAAACGCAGATCAATTAAAATATGGCATGAGAAAAGAGCCCTTGGTAAAATGGCATCTAAGTCATAGAGAACTGGGAAAACCATTGCTTTATACGTTTACAGTTAAGGAGTCTGTAATAAACTGTTGTAACTAAATTGACTGAATTTATAAATTGAATGTATGTTTAACAATTGTAGATTTGTTTGAAAAATCATGCACGTGCATATGCCGCACTCCATTTTTATACTGAGGTCAGAATACATGTAACTTTATTTTATTATTAACGAGGTAAAAGAACAATCTTAGCAAATAAGAAACCTTTTCTGTTGACAATGTTGCCCTCTAGTGTTCATGCTGAAGACATCTTCAGCTAACAACTGTGGGAGCTCGTTAATGCATCAATTCTAGATGCACTCGTTTCAATGTGGCAGTCACAAGCTGAGCAAATGATAAAATGGTTGGATAATGTATGTTAAAAATTATAGTGTTTACGTGTATATATATTAGCTCATGTGAGGAGCACTGTTTAAACCATACAACCAAGTTTGGAAAAAAGGGCTTTTGAAGTCACACAAATATATTGGATATCTGACTATAAATATCAAGCACTGGTCTGTGAACTATTGATCCTCGTCCATTTTCTGGTAATCATCAGTGTTAATATATTTTTATAAGAGCATGCTGCCAGTTACATGGGGAGAACGTGGATGGTATTGGTGAATCCTGTTTCTGTTCCTTTTTGTTTCTAAACACAATCACTTTGAAATTTATTTATTGTTAAACATGTATATTTAAAAAAAAAAAACACTGAACATAAAGTATCAATAAATTAGTTTAAGATTTCTTTTGTGGCTTGTCGTGTAGAAATTGCATCTGTGTCCTGTTTGCTGCGAGGTATCAGGCAATGTGATGAGCTCCGGTATCATGGGAGAGGTTTACCAAACCTGCCGATCGGTGCTTTAGATGTGCATAACATCCTCTGTTAGCCATGCAGATAGAGGCCAGTCCACCATCCCCAGGCATCTCCAAGTGGGTTTTTTTGAGGGCTGCTCTTGTTTATGCCTTAGGGCAGATACAGTGCGACAGCTAATACATTCATCATGTCATTTTCCAGCAGGAAAGCCTTAGCTCTGTCAGATGTGCTCGTGTGTTACATTCTGACCTGCATGAAGTCCGCAAGTAGCAAAAGCCTCATGGCTATCTAGAAATTACGTTTCCAGTGAATTGAGGACACATCAAGCGCGTCCTTTTTATGGCCCAGTTCTCCGTCGTGCACTTTGTAAACTGTAGCTACAAAGACGTTTATTTCTGTATTTTTATTTTGGCAGGTATGTGGGACACATCCATCAAGGAGACAAAGGCTGACAGAATAATGTAGCTGTGATGTCACCATGGACATGAATAATGTCACAAGGTCTGATTTCACCCAGGTTGCATATCTTAAGAAAAATAATTATTTGACTGCAACACCTCAGTCAATGATGATAAACAAAAACATGTAATTCACTAAAAAGCAAAGCTATATTTCTCAGTCATTACAACCAAGTGAAGCAAGTCCCAGGGTCAGTATTAGACAGTATTACTGAAACCGTACTTCTGGGACACTCGTTAGAACAGGACAAAAAAAGGAACAAAAGACAGATACAGCAAACATAAAAGGACAGCAAAAGACACACTGTGGACCTAGGATGGGATAAAAGTTACACTGGATTTAACATCACAAAACAGGCACTGGATTACATTACAACATGTACAAAACTATAAATCAATTTACCATGTGCAGTGCCAGGCGTTAAATGATAAACTGCTGTTTATCTGTTGCCTTAGGGCAAGGGTAGGATTTACTCTTAGTTTGTATGTCACACTGTAGCCTTTCTGTAACGCATTGTAGCCTCACTGCACTGGGTTTGGTAGGAGACAGAAGCGTGGGACATCTGACCATGTGGCTGCAACAGAAAGCCACAAAATTGCATGGGCACACCGAAATAAAAGTGTGAAATGTGCCCCACTGGCTTGGCTGCCAGCACTGCACAGAAACGAGGGAGTTCAATGTAAAAATTAAGTCATTTTAAGATTAAAATAAAAAAGCCGTACTGGTCATCTTGTGTTCTCTCTGACAAAGTTCTGCTGACCTTTTGTGCAAAGTAATTATGAAGATCCATTGTCCTCAAACAGCACGTTCCTTGGCTGAAAACCACTGCGCCAGGGGTTTGAAGATTATAAATGGCTTACCATGGTGTAAACAACTGTAGCGTGAACTCAGAATGACTTCTGGGAAAAGAAGAGAGTTCCCGCAGAGGAAAAGCAAAACAAGGCTGGGCACTGTGGCTGTATGTGTATGTGCCGATTTTCCCTAATGGAATCTAGATAAAAATCAACAACACAAAACCCGACTAAAAGGGTTTATTTTCTCATGGCGCGTGAGCGAGATGATGTCTAAAATGCTCTTGGCCGCTCCTTCGCACACTCAAACAGCTTCTGTTCATTCATTCACATATGGGCATTCCGACTGGCTGGTGCAGCATGGTAGGCGGAGTCAAGCGGAATATAAAAAAGGAAACGTCCTTGGCCTGTTGGAAGGTGTGTGTTCAGGCGAGACTGCTTGGGGAGAGCAGCTGGACAGCACCGATGGAGAAGTCTGGCGGGACGGCACTAACCTCAGAGCACCTCATTAAGACGGAAGGAAAAACCAGCTAACGTAAAAAAAAGCACCACCCAGAGCCGAAAAGGGGCGCGGTCTCTGCTCCTCCATGAGAGTCAGTCCAGGAAGCGCTGGCAGGCTTTCTTCCAGCGACAGGCCGTACACCACTGATCCCGCCGCTCTATGCCATACATCTTCCGGCACTTCTTGGCCTCTCCCCGCACCCTCCTGCAGAGTCAAAGGACAGTTAGTCGACCGAAGTGGTAGCAGAAGGGAATTGAAACAACAGAGAGCGAACCCTGGATCAGCAGAGCAGGAAATGGTGGCGCTGGGGTTACGTGTGAGACCAGGCTTCACACCAAGACACGTGTGCAGGAATCCTAAACATGTAGCCCACGGTGTGACGTCACCAATATGCACAAGGCATGGCACAAACCTGGAGGTCCCATGTCCACGAAGGGGGAATGCGCCGGTCTGATGCGGCCCAGAGGGGGCGCTGTGCTGCGGCAGCCACAGCTCGCCGACACTAACGGAGCGGCAGCGGAACGGGGCGGCCTGTGTTGGGGGGGCACAGTGATTCAGTGGGTAAAGGACATTTGGGTTATGACTCATAACAGATTTTAATGTGTACTTGCATACCAAAAAATATAATAAAACTTCTCTAAAATAAAGTATTTGTATTTTAAAGCACAATAAAATAGAAAAAAAAGTCCCTCTTGTCTCTTTCGCTCCAAGTGCAGATTGAGACCATGCAAAATAAAAATTGACTCAGTCTAAAACAAAACATAAAAAATAACAGCCAGAACTTATAAGACCAACCATTTCACCCTTTACTCAACACTAGATGGCAGTGATGCGCACAAAACGACATATGGTCTGCCAAATGGCAACACAATATACTGGTTCAGAGAGGAGGTATTAAGTTAATACTGTGTTAATACTGTGACTAACCACAGGACAAGATCAACATGTGTATGTGTATATACACGAGGCACTGCTTTAACTCTGCAGGCTGGATTTAACAAATATCTGTCAGCAGAGACATCTATACAATAAAAGGTGGCGCTGAGGTTTAATGAGTTTACCTTTCTGCTCTGGGTGGGGGAGAGCGAGGGGACCCAGGGGCAGGGAGAGGTGCTGCTCGGACCGGCGGTCTCCTGCACAGGGGCACATGCCTGGGGGGGGGGGGGGGGGTAAATGGACA
>JAODUD010000039.1:9762828-9775480 GCA_026784285.1 Stomatorhinus walkeri | reverse complement strand
CGCCCCCCCGACAAAAGATTAATCCCAGTTAGTGTCCCCCCCCCCAGCTGGGAAACCTGTCTGTCCTCCCACCCCTTGGAAAAACAGGCAGAGCTTCACCAAATGGTCCTCACCTCCTGGGGACGTCGATGCTGGAAGACACCGGCCATATGGGGGGCAGAGTCTGCGGGAGGGGGGCAGACATATTCCAATAGGCCTCCATCCCGACAGGGGCCACCTGGCCAGGCTACGGGTCAGAGGGAGACACACTGTGCTTAGGGACACTGTTCTCCAGACAGGGAGACATATGGCAGAGAGTGCAGGTGAGACTGGTAAGCAGGACCTTTAATCAGATCACACTCACCAGATGATCCAGCGCCATCCTGACCAGTCCCGAGCCTTGGAACCCGAGCCCATCCGCTTCCGGCCCACGGCACCCTTCCTCGGCCAAGGGACAGGGGGCGCAAACGAGTGCCCCGAAGGGCGAGCGCTTCCCCAGCCGGGTCTTTGGCACTGTCGACATTTTTGCCAGGTGGGCACCGGGGTACCGCACGGCTCTGGGAGTGACGGGAGGCCGCTGCTAAAGGAAGAGAGAGGGTGACGCGTCACCGTCATAGCCGCCCGGGGATATCAGCATTATGGGGCCATGGCCCCGAGGTGGCCACAGCTGGAGGACGCAGAGAGCGCTGGCCTGGACTCGAGCACAGCAGGAGGGCACAGGGACTGCTGGCCTGGACTCGAGCACAGCAGGAGGGCACAGGGACTGCTGGCCTGGACTCGAGCACAGCAGGAGGGCACAGGGATTGCTGGCCTAGGGGTGGGCAGATGCTGGTGTAAACAGTGCATCTCTAAACTTTTTTAAGACAACAAATTTGCCAGCATCTGACAGAAAACACCCTTCTGTTTCAGACCATTTAAACATTTCCATGAGAAAAGTGGAGAGCCTGGAGTATTTCCCAGTAAGCAGAGGGCATGGGGTGGGGCACAGGCAGGATGGACGGACGGACGGACACACACACACACACACACACACACACACACACGGCAATTTAATGACACCACTTCACCTAACTGCAGGTTTTTGGATTGTGGGAAGACTCAGGAGTGCCGGATGACACGTGAAGAACATACAAACTCCACACGCATGTAGCCAGGGAAAAGACTCAAACACATAACCACGCAGGAATGAAGCTATCCTGCTGCCTCTACTCATATCATACTGATGCAAATAAGCCACACATGTGTCTAAGTAACAGCACAATTTCTAATTAAACAGACTACAAAATACGCATACAGGTAAGCTGCTTATAGCACAAATAGACATATTTAACTTCTAAATCATCTCTGAATATGGGGGCGCATAATGAAGCCATAGGCTGAGACTGCTGAACACTGGGCATTAGCTTGTTACAATAACAAAGAATCCAGCAAACAAAACATGTGGGTGGGATTCTCACCAAAAAGACGACCTTCAACTTCTAGCATATCGCTGCCAAGTTTAAACATGCAATTATGGTCATTCTGGTCCAGGAAGGCTCAGGGTACGGTCTGGGTAGGGCGCCAGTCCATCCAGGTTTGCACCCCCTACAGAGTGGCTGAGGAACTGCACTGTGCCGCTCAGTCCTGCTAATCTGAGGGAGAGGTTTGCCCGACGCCCCAGCAGTTGGGATTGGCTAATGGAAGCAGTTGCACACATGGTCTGGAGTTGGACAGGTTTTGTCGATTTCAGTTATTCGAAATCGCAGTATTTGTTAACATTTCTGCATAAACCCAATCTGTGATCAAACTCCTCCGCCTGCAATCAGGATTATTCTGTGGAAGATTCAGATTCAAATTCTTTGTCATTATACGGAGATACTGTAAATTGCTATAGTGAATATTACTTTGAATTGCTAATAAAAAAATCCTTGTCTACTTGGCATAATCAAAGTGATTAATCATTTTAACAATTTCCTATACTAATATACTACTCATTCCCAACCTCTTATTCAGTACAGGGCTGTAGGTTCTTATTAAAACCTGCTAGTAAATTCACGTTCCAAGCTGGATGCTGGGTGTTTCTGACTGAGAGATTCACTTTGGTGGTGCAATATTCTTGGGAAAGTTTGTTCTCATAAAAGATGATTGAAGCAGCAGTTGCTGCAATCCTACAGAGCGACGTGTTGAGTAGATAATATTGGTAGAATGCAGTAAATGAGACTTAGCATGGAAAATGCGATGATAAACTCATCAAGTGACAGAAATGTCTCTCTGACTTCTCACAATCCCCATGAGCAAGGTTTTTTTTTTGGGGGGTGGGTATATATATAACTCTCTTTTATAAAAAATGCAAGTCATTACCGGTTCAGTTCCTTTTCTGAGGAATGTGCACTACAATGCAAAGTCAGCATATAGCAACATTTTAAGGATTGACGTGAAACGGAATGATGACTCCAGCATGTCCCCCCATATTGCTGATCCGACAGCAGGTTGCGGTGGTCCTGAAGTCCCATCCCATGAAGCCCAGGAAGCCCAAAGACACCCTGGAAGGGATGCCGCTCCAGTCCATCGCAGAGGGGGCACACCTAGGCAACGGGGGAAACCAGAGTACGCGGCGGCGAGGTGGCCAAAAGCTGCACGGTTATGGTAAATCAAAAAAATCAGGAGAGGGAAGGATGAAAGGTCTCCACAGCGATGTCAGGAGGACAGGAGCATGAACTGGGAGAAAGGCAGAAGCGCTTGGGTACCAACAAAGGAAAGAGGGGGACCAGAGTACAGGGCTTCTCCCGAACACCGCTGCGTCCAGTCATGTCAAAAGTTAGAACTTCCTGTCAATTTCTCCTTGTCTGCTTTTCCAGTAAGACATGAGTCACTAGCTCAGCTGCAGACTGATTGCAGCAGCAGTTTTCAGTAAAAAAAAAACAGGATTAATTTCATATGGGAAAGTGAGGGGTAATGACACCCTTTGACGTGCACTGTGCCTGGGCCTTGTGCAGGAAGCTGTTTCTGTTTCACCGCCGTGCCATAAGGAAATCAAACGAAAATCGAGACGACCTGTCAGGGAAACTCATCACTGCGCAAAAGTCCTCAGGCGATCCACTCGCCGCCGGAAAGTGAAACCAATCCTCGGATTTTCCTCAAAAACCCAAACTGCTATTGGTTATATCCCAAAATGGAATGGTGAACCTCAGAATGACCGTGCCCATCTTAAATATATATATTTTGTCATATAGTCTGTAAGTGTTCTATGCACACAAATATCTAAGCATCTGTGGGGGTGGGGGGCGCAGCCTGTAGTTGCTTGGGGAAGGAGAGCAAGGCGATAGGCTCATTTTGATTAGTTCCACCTGCCTATCCGTTAAGCAGAAAGTGATCATTTTGTGTGTTCCCCCCCCTTTCTCTCAGTAGCCTCCAACTCCAGGTAAGCAGCCACTCCAAAGACCATAAATTGCCCCATGCACTCGAATCCCCTGCTCCCCCCCCCAAAAAAAAAAACCACCAGTCCTTTCTTTATTCTCTGGGTTTCATGTTCACACGTGCGCTGTTCTGGCCCCAATTCTTCCCGGTTCCCGTCCATCTCTGGAATGCGTTCCCTGCTGCCAAAGTCTCTGGGTCACATGATTCAGTTCAGCATCCCAGCCCACATAGCCCCCCCCCCCGCCCCACTGAAAACTGATTCCTTAAAGCATGAAAAAATAAATCATTTCACTAACTAATTCAAACAAGAAAATGGCTGAAGTCAGCAAAGCAGGTGAGCATCAAACCCTAACCCTCAAAGCTCAAGAACAACACCGATCGTGCAACCAACTATCAGTCCATCCTCAATCACTGCTTATCCAATTACAGCTGTGGCGATGCACAGCCCCTACACCAACAGGAACAGGAAGCCAGTGCCCAGCACAGCTGAAAATTACTAGGACAGTGAAAGGATAGGAGACTTGGTAACTATAGTAATCATCGCTCAACAAACAGCAGATCACTGCCTATGTGCTACAGGCTGGGTATTTGCTGTAACAGGCACTAGCGCATAGTGCATGTTTAATACAAATAAACAAAAATAAACTTTTAAAACAACTCGATTGACAGGTGACATCACTTGCACAAACATAATTTTTAAACAACACACATTTTTAAATCACTGTTTCTAAAAAAATGTGTTGTGGGTACTTCTTTGAGACCTCACAACTGTGTGATTAATTCCGTTTTTATAATGACCTCTTAGATTTATTATGCATTTCCCTTTAATGAGTAACTTGTGTTCGCTTTATCACCCATGTGTGATTTATTATGAATGAATAGTAATCTCGCAGAAAGGTTTACAGACCCCTGCCCGAACCCATCAAATACCTCTTCTGCAGGAAAAACATCCGGGAACTATATTGCAATCAATGCCAGTAACTGGACAATGTAAAATACTTACAGAAACACTACGATCTCCGCGGAATACAGTAAAATAACGGAATACTGAGAATGGTATAAAATATCTGTAATTGGAACCAGAACCCAAAGTACGGAAAAGCCCGAAAAGTGAAGTACAATGCTCACTGGGTTACTGCACTAATCCTGCAATCCATAGCCTTCTTTCACAGAGCCGTGACTTTTTCCTTTACTCTGGCCAAGGTGGGCCGGGTTGCACTTCATTGCATTACGAGCATTAAGAGCATTATATTACCAAGACAGCATCACAGCTTCACACGAGGTCCTGACAGTACCGGCCAAGCACTGACATGAAGTGATTTTACTCAATCATTGGCATGGTAGGTGGACAACAGAAGTTAGTGTACCCGACGGTGCTTGTTACAGAAATATTACATCGCAAGCCGTTTTATTTAGTTAATAAGCAACAAACTTGGTTTTGCTTATTCCTTGTCATGATTTATGAGTTTAAAGCTTTCTGTCCGCCCTAGTTCTGGTTAGGAATTTTTATAAACATTAGATGACTCGTCGATCGTACAATTACATAATCATTCCTCTTCATGCAACAGCTAGTCACTTTTGTCATAAGAGCAAACATCAATAGATGTGCAAATAAACATGCATTATAAAAAATTAACTGAGTTTAAATGGGAAAACTGTACCTTCGTCAGCCTTTCACACACCCCCTTATGGGCTTGATTCTAACCGGCTGAAACTTGAAAAAGCTTCTTTTAACGCGAATGCAGCGGTTTTCGCAAAATGCATCATGGAGCTTACAAGCAATGTGGATCGGAGGATGTGGACACTCGACTTCCACTGGATGTTGATGCACGGGAAAGAGTAAAATAACATAATTATCACGTGGTAATATATTGTAAAATGCATCTCACGAGCTCTTTCGATGTCTCTCAAAGCAGACTATTCTGTCGCCGTTTTGCGGGCACATTTCACAATCGCCACAGGACTATCATTTATCCGGGTTTTCGCATTGTCTTTTTCAACTGGTCCCGACTCCTAGTAGTAAACAACTATGTGGGAGGCCCGCGAGCGCCCATTGGCTGAAACGCTACCCGTGTGACACACGCCCCAAATTTTCAACGTGTATATGCACGAGTCTAAGAAAAAGCGGTACGGGCTCGGGGGTGCGAGGGTGCCGGTACATGGTGGGAGCTACAATACAATACGGTACAGTGGTTAAAGAACCATACGGTAAATACCGCCTGGTGAACTGTGTCGAAGCAAGCGGTGCGCCTTAAAATCTTAGTATAATTGTAGTCTTTTTTTATATATATAAAGAATTAAAATCAATGTGCGCGTGTCTTTTCCAGTGCCGTCGATACATTTTGTGTATAGGCGTGCAGTATTTGATTAAAGCAGAAATAATTTTTACATTTATAATTTATTGCGGATCGCCTTTCGGCGCGCGACACCCCTCCCGCGCGCTGTTGTCCGCGGCTACGTGCATTCTGTCACGTTCTGCCATTCCGCGCGCGGCGGAATGTGTCCCGAGGCTCGCCGCGCGCCAGGTCCGCCATTAGCGTTCCACACCCATCACGTAGAAAAGGAAAGACAAGCAGTAGAATCAAAGCACTTCGTGCTGTGCAGGGTTTACCTACATCCATATCACCGGGGCACGTTTATGAATGATTTGTTACCGATCTTCCTGGAAAAGCAACGAATGAGGGAATGGTGGCAATATTGAGAAGCACTCGTTAATAATTGAACTCCCCTTTTTCTGGATAAGCGTAACAGTATTCATGTGTTTTTTCTGTTATATTGGAAAGCGCCCTGGGCACCTTTAGGTTGTTGTATGGCGCTATATAAATAAAATTTGATTTGATTTGATGTTGGGCATCAAGAACCTATTACTTTTAAGGGTCTTAAAACTTCCCTATGTCTTAGGCTCACACAACGGTTTTTTATATAATTAGTCATGGATGATGCTGGACCTCCAGATGTGGGTTTGTACTACTCTGTAGTCCATTTTATAGGGCACTTTGTAGTATGTTTTTCTATGGTGTAACTTCATAGCTTTATGATAATTTAAATGCAGGAACCGTATCTAAACATATGCAATGCTCAGAAGGTGAATAGGTACTACAGAGTGTTTCTTATTTTAGGCACATCTCCACACTAAAAATGATAACCAAATATTTATTTTAAGTTTAGCAATGAAAAATGACAGTATACAAGAGTTTATATGTGGAATGTTAAGAATGTACACTACATATTTAGCAATGCATTTCATGCCAATAATATTGTAAAAATAAGCTACTCAGAACATGACATTGATGCAGCTGACATACTGATAAAAAAAACCTAAAGAAATTTACTGTGCAATTTTGACCTACCTTTAAAATTAAGGTAGTTAATGACAATGTAATTCATCATTAGGATCAAGTACAAGTACAGCATTTAAAGTGAAATAGAACCTTGCTGCATATATGATTATCTTTTCACGTAAGGGTGGCTCATTGAGTAACAGTGGTACCACACGCAACCACAGTTGGTGGTTTGAATCCTATTATATCTCTGGACCTTGCATGTTCTGATGATGCGGGTGTTTCCTTCGTACGGCCAAACACAAGGACATTGTCTTCACAGAACTGCCTGTAATGTGTGACGGCCTTGCGTGTTACCCTGCCTAGCGCTGTCTGGGATAAGATCCAGGCCCCTGTCTTGGACCCTCTAACCCCATCTAGGATGGGCATTTGGAGATGGGATTGATGTCCCGCGGATGCATTAGTACATTTTGCAACATCAAAATCAATGTGTGCTACATTATAGTAAAATAAATTAAATTCCAAACTTACACCTAAACTATAATGGTGTGATTTGAGCAAACTGAAAAGACCATCTGATTTTTAATCGTGCAAAGTAAATAGTCATTGCACAGCAGAAAAATAAGTTACTTATTTGGTTTCAGTTTCCTGTATCCTTTATAAACTGTTAATCTTCTAGAGTGAAATTCCTCTTCGGCAGGGGGGGTGCAGGGGCTTCCTCTCCATCATCCTCACCCTCCATGATGTCTGTTGGCGGTGGAGGTAATCGTAAGGGGGGTGGCACCGTACTTTTGTTCTTTTTGCTCAGCTGTGCATAGAGGATGTTTGGCTTGTCACCAAGGGCGAAGGCGGAGCTCTCCATCAGAGGGGGCAGAGCCAAGACATGGGTGCTGTTCTCGTGCTCTGAATTCGGGCCGGTATATCGGTGGTCAGGCAGCTCCAGCTCCTCTATAGTGTTGTACATCGGGTCTTCCCGCTCCTTCACGTTTGAAGGCACGTCGGGGAGTTTTTTGTCTTCTCCCAGCTCCTCATAGATGTGTTGATTTTGACTCTTTGAGTCCCTAGCGGTGAACCTGACATGGCTCGGCTGAGATATTCCATTGGGGCAGTCTGATTGGCTGGGAACCAACACAGTGGAGCCAGAATGCAGAGCCAACTCCGTCTCCCTACAAGGGGTTACCACCAGTGCTGGGGCCTGTTGGATCTTGGTAGTTTGGTCAACTGGAATACTTTGCATCAAGATGCCCCCTGTTGTTATATCTGTGGATTTGTCTCCAGAATTGGGGTTTTTCACACCCGGAATGCTATTCTGTGATTCATCTACAAAAACAAGAAACATAAGGTGGAACAAAGAAAGGCTGTTAAACAGCTGTGTATGATAAACATGGTAAATTAATGAACAGGGTGAAACCAGAACATTAAAGAATTTCCTTAAACTTGAACACATATTCCTATTCATGTCTTACAAGTAACAAATCTAAGTGTATTTAGAATTGAGGAGTTTGTTATTTGATGGAAATTAATAGTTATGTGGATCCCTTGACCACAGAGTCAAATGACATGTCAGCTGTAACCAGCACAAGATAATGGTTATTACACTATGTGACAAACACAGTGTCTGTATTGGCAGTGTAGGCTCAAATACCTGGGACTGCAGTAAAGGAGACTTTGCGCCCAGAAGATGGCAGTGTTTTCTTAAATACTTTTTATTTCATGTTGCAAGTTTAGATTTTGGTGGTTCCTTGGGCGTCATTAGGTCCGATCACTCGGGGCTATAGCCCTGAGTATTTTAAGCCTAGCGCTGTGTATTTTAGCCCCAATGCCAATAATCCTCCTTCAAAAACCAAAAAGTTATGCTCCAGGTAAACAGTAAACTTGATTTAGCCCCTGATCTTTTCAATAGCTAGAAACTCCCCTGGGTTCCATAATTGCTCACATCCTAACAGAACACTGCAAAGATCTATTTGATTAAGATGACCAGTGAGCGCAATATCTTGAAAATTGCTCAGTGGGACAGAAGGCATACTCATCACCCCCCAAAGCGAATGATGACCCATTCTCCTGTCTTTGAGTGGGTGAGTCTTGCCTTGAAGATCCAGCATTATCCTGTGGCTCCTCCATGGTGGAAAACCTTTGATTGCTGTAGAAATGCCATTGTTTTCCGTGGGTTGGATAACTGGATGAACAAAGGGTGTCATGAGAAATAAGATGCAGGCAAACACAAGGTAGACAACGTCCAATACTTTGCCAAATGGTTTTATTTAATCAGCTAAGTTCCTGCACTGACAACATGTTCTGATAATAATAAACAGTCAGTGAGGTTGAACAGGCTTCCACCACCCATCAAGAAGAAGTTATGCATCTTGTAGTTGCTTTTATCCAAAGTAACGAAAGACTGAGAAAGCAGAATCAGACAGTAGGGGCAAATGGAGGAATCCCTCCGCTGACCTCTGGATTTGAACTGACACCGTGCTGATCACAAGCACAAACCCTAACCCCCAGAGCCACATGCTACTCCTTGTTCACTGCAACCAGTTTATGTAATTAAGCTCTATCCACCATAAGAGCATATAGTCTGAATGACAGAATGGTCTCTATTTTGTATAAATATGGCCGTTTTCCTAATACAAAGAAAGTTAGTCCCTTATGTGACATCAGCATACCTATTTCGTCCATTGTTAAAGAGTTGATACTAGGGTTCTCCATGCTTTCCATGTTTTCGTTTGGCATAATCTGTAGGACCCAGACAAAATAACATGGGGCATCCAGAGATGTGCAGGCGCGCACATCAAGACATAGAAACTGAATTTCACTGAAATGTGCGATAGTCATACTGATGCTGAATAATGAATGGTTTTTGGGATAAACTGTAGGTCAGCTGTTCAAACCCTGGTGTGAGGACTCTTTAGCCAATCAGTCCTCTAATTAGTAATCTAATTAGGGAGTTGCAGCAAAAACCCGCATACACACTGGCCCTTTGCGGGTAAGATTGGCCACCCCTGGTTTATAGGGACCACAGTCATTTGGATGGGGTGGCTCAGCGGGCCACGCTGTTGCCTCAGGCTGCTAGGGTGGGGGTTCCAATCTGTGTGTGTGGATTTTGCATGTGGTTCTGTGTCGTGTATGTTTCCTTCCACACTCCAAATATATACTTTTAGGCTAATTGGCTATTTGCCATAGCGCAGGATTGAGTGTGTATGTGTCCTAAACTGGCATCCTGTCCAGGGGGTGCCCCAGCCTTGTGCCCTGTGCTGCCTGGGACAGGTTCCAGACCCTTTCCAACCCCAAGAGGGTAAATATTAAGATTTATAGTCTCTGAAATTGTTGATGTAGATGTCAGCACAGATACTACCAACAATTTAGTCTCCTCTTTAACAAATATGTGACAGATACACCACCAATTCCATCACCAGTTTACTGAAACTGCACATTGAGTAAATAATGGAGTCTACAGTGTCTGCTATAGTGTTGCTAATATGGGTGTTATTGGGCAGCATAGTGACGTAGTGGGTAACACTGTGACCTCTTCCCTTTCGGGTTGGGGTTTGAGGCCACCCCACTGAATTTTCTTGTTGTGATCTAGAAGGATCTGGTAAGGTGAACTATTGTCTCTAAATGGCCCTGCAGCAGACCGGAGGTGGAAATATCCAGACCAAGTTTTTACTTCAACAAACCAGTTGAGCATAATAGTCATTGTCACAGAGTACTCAACTTATTGGTTAAAGCAAAATTTTGGTTGGGATTTTTACTTTCTGGACCTGAAATTCCTACCTCTTGGATGGACTGGCAGCCTATCTAGGATATGCTCCTGCCCTGCAGCCTGTGTTTCCCTAGTTAAGCTCACTATAACCCTGTGCTGGATAAGTAGATATAGATGATGTGTGGATGTTTGTGTCCTATTTTTCCATTAAGAAACACATTGATGTCTTGATCAAGCCATTTATTTACCACTTGTACCTGAAGTGCGGAGTTGCTTTTCTCCGTGTTGCGCTGGCGATTAGCTGACCGCCTAGAAAAGACAAAGGCGGGAACTCAAAACTTTGATGACAGTCTGGGAGTTACAATGACGTCCCAATCACTACAGAATGATGAAAATTGTGTTTTTTAAGAGTGAAAAGTTTAACTTCTTACATCTTTATCACAGTAAAACAAAATAAATTATTAGTGCATATTTGTAGTGTATATATATATATACTAACGTTCAAAAGTTTGGGGTCACTCAGAAATTTCCTTGTTTTCAATGAAAACTTACATAAATCGAGTTAAATATAGCTAAATATATAGGGAATCATCATTGACAAAGTTAGAAATAATCATTTTTAAAATTAAAATAATAATTGTGATCTTCAAACTTTTTTCATGAAAGAGTACTCCATTTGCAGCAATTACAGCCACGTAGACCTTGGGCATTCTAGATGTCAGTTTGTTCAGGTAATCTGATGAGATTCCACCCTGTGCTTCCTGAAGCATACATACCATGCTGTCAAGCTGCTCTTATAACAGCTCAATAGAGCTGAGATCTGGTGACTGTGCTGGCCACGCCATTGTACACAGAATACCAGCCGGCTGCTTCCTCCCTAAATAGTCCTTGCATAGTTTGGAGCTGCGTTTAGGTCATTGTCCTGCTGTAGGATGAAGCTGGCTCCAATTAAGCAACATCCACAGGGTGTGGCATGGCATTGCAAAATGGACTGATAGCCTTCCTTCTTCAAGGTCCCTTTAACCCAGTACAAATCTCCCAGTTTAACCATCACCAAAGCAGCCCCAGACCATCACATTGCCTCCACCATGCTTGACAGATGTCGCTCCTCCAGCGTCTCTCCATTTCATCTGCATCTCACAAATGTTCTTCATTGTGATCTGAACACCTCAAACTTAGATTTGTTGCCTCTTCACAGTTGATTGGTACTTTGCAGGTACAATTTAATAAAGCTGGCAGTTGCAGACCTATGAGGCGTCTGTGTCCCAAACTACACACTCTAATATGTTTATCCTCTCGCTCAGTTGGACCTCTCTCTCCTTTTTCTATTCTGGTTAGAGCCAGTTTACGCTCCTCTGTGAAGGGATTAGTACACACCGTTATAGAAGATCTTCAATTTCCTGACAATTTCTCGCATGGAATAATTTTCATTTCTCAGAACAAAACAGAGCAACGAATCTCAGAAGAAGGTTCTTTGGTTCTGACCATTTTGAGCTTGTAATCGAACCCACAATTATTGATGCTCCAGGTAGTCAACTAATCCAAAGAAGGTCAGTTTTATTGCTTCTTTACTCAGCACTACAATTTTCATCTGTGCTGACATAATTGCAAAGGGGTTTTCTGATGATTAATTAACCTTTCAAAATTATAGACTTACATCTTCAAACACAACATTCCACTGGAACACAGGACTAATGGTGGCTGATAATGGGCCTCTGTACACCTATGTATATATTCCATTAAAAAAAAACAGCCGTTTCCATGTATGATAGTCATTTACAACATTAACAGTATCTCCACAGTATTTCTGATCAATCAGATGTTATTTTAATGGACAACAAAACTTGTTTTTTTTTCAAATGCAAGGACATTTCTAAGTGACCTAAAAGGGTAGTGTATACACATGCCGACTCAGTGGCTGGTTCAATGACTCTGCGATAAAGCTTTTCAACGGCCAAGATATGATTTTCAATCCTGCCATCATATTGGTATGTTGGCACCAGACATGATGGTTCGTTCTCTTCAGAAACAGCCGTCTGTCTTGGATTTCCATGCACTATATTGAGTTACATGACAGAGAATGATGCAACCTACATCCAGTCAGTTCTGTGGCTGGAATTACCTTGCTAATGTGAAAGGTCAGAGAATAGTTAGACCGGATTAGCCCACAAGTGGAAAAATAACAGCTCTGTATGACAGTGGCATGCAGAAAGAAGAAGACATGAAGAAGATTCATCTAATCGCATGCTTGACTATACTGGTTCTCCTGTTCTGGTTACACTTCATTCCAGAGTCA
>JAODUD010000039.1:9728308-9751410 GCA_026784285.1 Stomatorhinus walkeri | reverse complement strand
TTATAATGAATAGCAATAACTAACTTGCTTTGCAATGAGAAACAGCTCGTTTAGCTGGACGCTCCGCATATACGGTTTGGGAGGCCTAAAATGGCTACTCGGCTTCTCTTTTGGCCTTTTCAGTGAATTGTTAGCAAAAAAGTTACCCCACCTGGTCACAAATACAACAGAACTTATCCCTTCTTCTATTTAATGTTTGCAGCAAGACCAGGGTGTCTATCACACGAAAGTGCGGGACATGGTTAGTGACAATAAATTCCGTCTTATTGTCAACGTCAACGACCTGCGGCGGCGCAATGAGACTCGTGCTGCACGGTGGGTTCAGTTTCCGGTACCAAAGAACTGTTTACTGTGTACAGGTTAAAATCAGCTACTTTAAATGTTCACTTGGTACAGTTTTATAGTGATTAAGAAGATTCAGCAACATTCTGTTGATCTGAGCTCTGTTTAACGGTCTTTGATAAATTAATTTCTTCAGTTTGTGTGTGTTGTATGCGAGTAAAACTGATCAAAGTTGGTATATTCTTAGCACATTTTAAAGTGCCAGCTTTGTGTGTGTTGGACCTTCTGAACCTTCTCAGGCTCATGAATAATTCCTTTGAGGAGCTCCTGGCCTTCCAGCACGCCTTGAAGGACCTGGTGGCCTCTGTGGATGCCACCTATGCGAAGCAGTACGAGGAGTTCTTCGTGGGCCTGGAGGGCAGCTTTGGCAACAAGCACGTGACCCCCCGCACGATGACAGCCCGTCTCCTGGGCAGTGTGGTCTGCGTGGAGGGCATCGTCACCAAGTGTGAGGCTCCTCTGCCGTGTCGTTGGGCTGGGGGGGGGGGGGTGGAGCTGCTTTGGCCCAAACTTATGCCCGTCTCTGGATTTAAAGGGGAAACCTGAACAACCCTGATACTTTTTAACCTGAGTTGTTTCTTGTGTGATGTGATCCTGGGGCCTGTATCTCAAAGCTGAGTCAGATAACTTACACAAACAAATTTAAGGTACCCAGTTTAAAGGGACTTTATCTTTGTTCACCTACATTTAGCCCAGACTGCATGAAATCTGGCAGGTTATTTGGCTAAGTGAGAAATCCTGCTTCACTATGTAGGCCCCCGAGCTACATGTAGGTGTGTCACACATGGGTGGGTCTTGCAGGTTCGTTGGTGCGACCCAAGGTGGTACGCAGCGTCCATTACTGCCCCGCCACGAAGAAGACGATGGAGCGCAAGTACACAGACATGACGTCTCTGGATGCTTATCCATCCAGCGCCATTTACCCCACAAAGGTCTGTGCTGTGCTGTCTGGTCTCTCCCAATCATCTTCAGTGTGGTATTGTATTCTGAATCGGGGCAAGCTTTGTGATCAATTTTTCTCTGGATGTGGATTTGGAGCAGTGTGTGGGTTAGGATGCCGTGGCTGTGTTCAGACGGTTGTTGGTTTAAATCCCAATTGCTGGCAAAATAATTTCACTGTTAGGGCCTTGAGCCAAGTCCCCAACCGAGATGGTTCCGGGAAGTAAGTGCCCCTGTTTTCTCAGTTCTGTTTCCTTGTGTAAAAGTATCTCAATAATGTAGATTTTTAACCAGAAAGTGATTAGAAAGGGGGGGATTTGGGCATCTTTCAGGATGTGATAAATTCTGTTTGCATCATGGCTTAGGATAATGTGATATCAGGGGTTTCCGTGTTGACGGAAGTCTGCGTGATGCTCTCAGGATGAGGAAAACAACCCCTTGGAGACGGAGTTTGGCCTCTCCATTTATAAAGACCACCAGACGATCACGGTACAGGAGATGCCTGAGAAGGCCCCTGCTGGCCAGCTGCCGCGCTCTGTGGACATCATCTTGGACAACGATCTGGTAGATGTCGCTAAGCCTGGAGATCGCGTCCAAGTCATTGGGACCTACCGCTGTTTGCCTGGGAAGAAGGGTGGCTTCACCTCCGGCACTTTCAGGTAAAACTTCAGCTTCGGGGGTTAGTTGGGTATTACGAATGTCGCTGCCGTATGACCCCCTGTACAAGCGTCCGTATGACCCCCTGTACAAGCGGGAGATTAATTCTTTGCTTTCCTGGTGCTGTCCTCCAGGACCATCCTGATTGCCTGCCACGTGAAGCTGTTGAGCAAAGAGGTGTCTGCATACTTCTCCGCCGATGATGTGGGCAAAATCAAAAAGTTCAGCCGGTCGCACTCCAAGGTGAGAGGATGGGGGGCTTTTGCAGTGACTGGACCCAGCACAGAGCTGAGGGGCTTCTTAGTGTCTCGGTAGAGGCGTCCGTCTTTTAGAGATGTTGCCTGGCCTGAGTTTGCTCGCTAAGCACCCAGCCCTGCGTGTTCAGTATTGGTTGACCAGCATCAGTATTGTCCAGGTTGTCCTCGCAATGTAATCACACTGGTCTTAGATTTGAGGCATGATGGAGCTGCTGTATGCAGTATCTTGGGTGGCTTGTTGGACAGCCCTTATGTAGGACCTTCTTCCTTGCAGTTATCCAAACTGCATACTGTGTACTGCATACTATAACCAGTGCCTACTGCATACTATAACCAGTGTGTACTGCATACTGCGTATATCCAGTACACCAGCTTTTTTGTAAATTTGTAGCATGCACAGTTTTAACGTGACCTCCCTGCGAGCCTTTTAAATTCATGATGACCGTTTCCACAGACAATGGATCATTTGAGTCTTTTTCAACCAGTGTGCTGCAATACCTTGTTAGGTATGCCCATGAAAAACTATCAGATTCTACAAAAATGGTCATTAAAATAATAAAAAATCAATGGATATCTTGCCTAAAGTGCCACGTCTGTCAAGCCCGCTGTGTATCGAAAGGACAGGTACATTAATAGGACTGAATAGAATTACAAAGCCAATGAAGGCTAACGGCTATATACACAAATTGCAAGAATGTAATACAATAAATACATTACAATTTGTAGCTATACATTAATGCATAGACTTATTAATCAAAACGATGGTAGCATTTAGTTCCTCCTCTTGCAGGGCGTGATTAGAGGGAAGTATTTGACGTGTGTAGGGCTGCTAACTTGTTTGATCCTATTAGTCTGACGTTGATTTGGTGTACTTTTTATTTTTACGAGTAAAGACAGATAATACAAAAAACTGCATAAGTTTCAATAACATTTTTATACTGAGCTGTCCGTTGCCTGTGAGGTTCCCTACTAACCACCACCCCCCCCCATGTTAAACAGTCAAAGCCAGACTGATATTCTCACGTTGCATTGTGGGATGCAGTGGGTGAAGCAGACAGATCTTGCACATACTGATATTTGCAAAATCTGTGGTGTCCTGAATTTCATATTTTTCACGTACTGCATACAGTGTACTACATTTTGAAGTATGTACTAGTAGAATAGTATGCGTTTTCACAAGCGGCCAGTGTCTCTGGCGTTTAGCCCCCCTGCCTGATCATGACGCCATAGTGGTCCTCTGATTCCCGCTGACTGGCCCTTTCAGGACTTGTTTGAGCAGCTCGCTCGTTCGCTGGCTCCCAGCATCCACGGGCACGAGTACATTAAGAAGGCCATCCTTTGCATGCTGCTCGGCGGGGTGGAGAAGGTTCTGGAGAACGGCTCCCGCATCCGCGGGGACATCAACGTGCTGCTCATAGGTACGCCAGCCGCGTGGCCGTGAGTGCGGGGGCCTCGGCCTGGTACCGGTGGATGAGCTGACGCCTCGTCTTCCCACAGGTGACCCCTCGGTGGCCAAATCGCAGCTGCTACGCTACGTGTTGCACACGGCCCCCCGCGCCATCCCCACTACGGGCCGCGGCTCCTCCGGCGTGGGTCTGACTGCCGCCGTCACCACAGACCAGGAGACGGGTAATGCGGGCTGGGGTGGGCGGGGGGTGGGTTTCACATTTCATCTGCATGAAAACTCCGCCAATAGCAAGAGCAGCACTCCTTGGTAGGAGTATTCAACCTTTGGCTTACCAGGGCAGTGTGGCATTAAACTGTTAAATCGTTTGTTGCTGTAGTTTTGAAAATACCCTCCATTTAATTTAGCAGGGACCCGTCTGATTGCTAGTGAACAGTGTTTAATGAATCATCATCTGCTCCCTGCTGTAGAGGTGAGCGCTTGATGATTCCGCTATTAAATAGCGAGTTTTAGGTTTTACTGTGGTTAGTGATTTTTAATGAGTCACTTTGTGTGTTAATGACGGGGTACAATAAGGGGCAGACGTAGAGGCGCCGATGAATGGATTGTGTGTCATTTGCTTAATGGGCCAGTCCAAGGTTAATGGCTCTGAATGAATCTGCAGAGTCTGACAGCACTGAGTGACACTGTGTGAGACTGCGGGGGCGGAGCCTAGTATGACCAGTGTGGCCCCTCCCTCAGGTGAGCGTCGCCTAGAGGCGGGTGCCATGGTGCTGGCCGATCGCGGGGTGGTGTGTATCGACGAGTTTGACAAGATGTCAGACATGGACCGCACAGCCATCCACGAGGTGATGGAGCAGGGCCGCGTCACCATCGCCAAAGCCGGCATCCACGCCCGACTCAATGCCCGCTGCAGCGTGCTGGCCGCCGCCAACCCCGTCTATGGCAGGGTACGTTCTGCCAGGGCCCTAGGGTGCGGGTCTAGCTTGGCAGCGACACCAAACTCAAGTGAAACTGTCCTCTTCCAGTATGACCAGTACAAGACACCGATGGAAAACATCGGGCTCCAGGACTCGCTGCTCTCCCGTTTCGACCTGCTCTTCATCGTTCTGGATCAGATGGACCCGGAGCAGGACCGAGACATTTCGGACCATGTGCTCCGCATGCACCGATACCGGAACCCCGGCGAGCAGGACGGCGCGGGTGAGCGATTGCTGCTGGCCCGACTGTAACCAGTTTGACTTGCCCTGCTGATAAGTCGCGTTTGAGACCCATGTGTGGTGCGGGTCGGCTTGTGACTCGAGTGATGTCTCTGGCAGCCATGTCCCTGGGTGGGACAGTAGATATTCTGACCACCGAGGACCCCGACGCTGGTGAGGACGAGCAGGAGGAGCTGCAGGTGTACGAGAAGCACAATGCCCTGCTGCATGGCAGCAGGAAGCGCAGGTAATGCGATGGCTGCGATCCGTGTTTCACGCGATGCTTTTCCGGATGGCTTTGATAGCTGGTACCCTGCCTCAGGGACGCCGTGTTGTCTAATCCTAGGCTTTGCTTTGGTATCATCTAGGGATAAGATTGTCAGCAAGGAGTTCATGAGGAAGTACCTGCACGTGGCCAAGCTGATCACCCCCGTGCTGACGCAGGAGGCGGCCGACCACATCGCGGAGGAGTACTCGCGGCTGCGCGGCCAGGAGCAGCTGAGCTCGGACGTGGCGCGGGTGAGCAGCGGCCTTCCGGAAGCATTTTGGATCCTCGTCTTGGGGTTAACGCTCTTTCACGGAGCAGGGACCTTTAAGGTCAAAAGTTAAAGGGCTTTTGCATTGGTCATGCAAATGAAAGGTAACAGTAATGCATTTTATTTAAAGATGCCTTTCAAGACACTGAAGGACACATTTTAAACACAATATACATTGTTGCCGTACATCAATACAAAAAAAATTAGCATTAAATGAAAAATAAATCAAAATGAATATGCACAAAAAGGTGTATGTTAAGTTTAAGATTTAAATACAGAAAAATTGTTAATATGGATATCAGAAGGGAGAGAATTCCATAGACTGGGGGCAACATGACTAAAAATCTCTAAACCCCCTAGTGGCCAGGTGAGCACAGGGCACAAGATCTGAGAGTGTGGGAAGGAGAGATCAATAAGATATGAAGGAGCAAGATTGTAAAGGAAAGCGAACAGTAGAATTTTGTGATCAATACGATATTTAACGGGAAGCCAATGAAGTTGCTGAAGAACGGGACTAATATGAGCCGTGATAGGAGTCCTGGTAATACGAGCGGCTGCCTTCTGTTCTAACTGGAGCTCATGTAGAGCTTGAGAGGTAAACCAGATAGAATGTTATTACAGTAAGCAATACGTCATGTGACCAGGGCAAGTACAAGAATGGCGCTATTGGTAGGTGTAAGAGGTTAAATATTGCGGAGGTGAAAATATGCACACTGGGTAGAATAGAATATAAATTGTGGATGCTCTGATCAGGATTTTTGCCACCGATACAAAGTACCGTGTTTTTTTTTTTGTCATGGTGATTAAATTTAAGGCTTTAAAAAGTTGTATTAAATGTTTTGGACAATGCGTCTCCACGTGAGATTTCTTTGGAACATAAACGGCAAACAGCGAATTTTTCATTGTTTCTCGAAACGTCGTAGTAATTCCACACCGGCGTTGGCATGACTGCGGCGCCAAAACATTTACGTCCCCACTCATCGTGTACACCCTCATGCATTGACGTCATCAGTTGTGATCGGTTCCTAAGATCGGCCAGGTTTAACGAGTGCCCATCCAGTCATAAAATGTGATTATCGGCCGATACCGATCTTCGGCCGATCGATCGGAGCATCACTAATATAAATACTAAAACAAAGATGGATGGATATATACCCTGAAGGGAAATACTTTGGCAAATAGTAAGAAAAAGCGATTCAGTCAGTGATTTACTTAACTTTGTTCTTTTTTGTTTAACAAAGGAATTTAAGTGTAAAAGGAATAAGTACAAATACACAAACAAGCTTTGTGCCAACAGTACTGTATACAGTACTCTATACAGTACTGTATACTAATGAGTGACTGCAAAATGCATATGATCAGACCATATTGATGTGAAATGTGCATACAGATTGTCTGCTGTTAAATAGATGAAGAGAAACGTCTTTTTACAAACATTAAGATGTAAACGGTTAACTACTTGATTTCAACAGTGGTTTGGCCTGAAAGCAGACTGTACGATAAATAGATTTAGGTTTGGAGCCCAGTGTCAGTGTTTGTAATCAGACCCCTTCTTGGGCCGGCAGGGTGTTCAGCAGTCAACTCGTCTTTTTAACCCTCACTGTCCATAAGCAAGGCTGGATCATGGTCCTTAACACGTGACAATCCGCAGACTTCCCCGGTGACGGCCCGGACGCTGGAGACCCTGATCCGGCTGTCCACGGCGCACGCCAAGGCTCGCATGAGCAAGGCCGTGGAGCTGCAGGACGCGCAAGTTGCGGTGGAGCTGGTGCAGTTTGCGTACTTCAAAAAGGTTGGTGGCTCTTTCACCCTGATTCCCTGACGCGCCTCTCAGGCTTGTGTTTAAGACTCTAGTCATTACCTGACTGCTTTGCTATGTCAGTCGATTTGGGAAGTGAGAGGATACCATTCGGATGGCTGAACTCAGTCAGATCTGCTAAGCACCTGCCCTAAACGCCGTCTGTTCTGTACTGATGCTGGTCTGTGAAAGGCCAGTAGACAGAACATCCAGCCAGTGTTACCGATTTCTGATTCTCCTCCCTCAGGTTCTCGAGAAAGAGAAGAAACGATCCAGGCAGACGGATAGGGACTCCGCTTCAGAGGATGAGGACGATGAAGGGGATGTTCCATCTCCTCCAAGGAGGAAGAGGTGGCTGTTACTCTGTCCTGCCCCTTCACTTCAATTTTACTTCGTCTTTAGACTGATGTTGACTCAATACAGTTTCCCTTCTGTTAAGGGCTATGCTTGTTTGCTGATGCAGTTCTCATTCCCTGTCTGTAGGGGTCGCCGTTCGGAGCGTCGCCCTTCTCAGGGAAGTGAACCCTACGACCCTTATGACTTTGACAGGGAGCAGGAAACTCCAGAAGGTGGGACCGCCAGCATCTCTGATCCCTCCATGTCGCCCTCTGGTGGGCAGTGTATGACTGACTTCCCTGTTTCTGTCCATGTTCAAGTGCCGACCCCGAGGGGCAGAGACGTGCCAGCGGAGACCCCAGAGAATGTTGAGGCGGGACTGTCTGCAGACAGGTCAGTATGGGGGGGGGGGTATGCCGCCATCTTGAGTTGTAGCTGCTGTCAGGCATAGAAGCACACAGATGGTTCAACTGATATGTAAAATCTGCAAAAAAGGAACATTTGGGAATAGTATCATGCCAAGTATGTAATCGCATGCGGCTTCTCTGTCTCCAGCAGCATCTTGAGGATGCATTAATTTAGCTGAAATGTACTGTTTGGGTTCACAGTTAAGATGCTCATAGTTAATCTGTAGGTTCAGTGTAAGGCTCTGCGTGGGTGGGGGTGTGTATGCGCCCCGCCGTCAGTAACGGGTGCCTCTCCCTCCCCAGGCTGAAGGCATTTAAGGGGGCCCTGCTGGAGGCCTTCCGCTCAGCCCATGCTCAGTCCATCAGCCTGACAGCCCTAAAGGAGGCTATCAATAAGGATAACCAGACCCCCTTCACTGCCGCCGAGGTGGACGCCGCCCTCGGTCGCATGCAGGATGACAACCAGGTCATGGTGTCCAGTGACATCGCCTTCCTCATCTGAGAGGAGGCTGTGGGATGGGAGCGGAGAAGGAACAGGGCTTCCTTCAAATCCGCAGGGACCCGAGCCACACGGATATGCCCGATGCGGGCGGTGCGCTGGTGACGTTGAACGCCGGCCGTGTCACCTGACCGCACGTTTTACTTTGTAAATGTTCATGTCGTGCAGTTTTAGGAAAGAGCGACTCATTGTCTGTTAAGGAGCCTGCAGTGTTTGTTGTGGTTTTTAAGCATTTTAAGGTGTAAATGTAAAGGCCTTTGTACATATTTTACAGGAAGCTGGAGTTTTAATCCTGCTGTTGACGTTTTAGTAATCTGAATGTACGAAGATGACTAATGATATATCAAAAGAAACTGGTAAATCCCCCACTTTCCTCATCTTTTTGTTTTATTCTCACCCCAAGTGGTGGTATGTCTGGAAATCACCGTGTTCTCTATTTGTGGACAGTAGGGGGTGCTATTTCATCTAAGGCTGAACAGTGGATTTCTTTGAAAAATGCTTTAAATGCAAACAGTAAAATACAGAATTGTCTTCACAATAAACCGTGGTTTAACTGGTTGTTTATGGGAATCCAGCTGAATTGGGGGGAATGGGTTGGAACACATTTACCCCTCATGGGAAAAGACAAACAATGAAGGCATGTATTTTTTTTTTTTATTTACATCTGGACCTCAGCTCAGTTCTGCCTTCTCCCTAGAAGGCAGATTTGACCCTGTAGTCACACCATTAATCCATCTTTCATCCGTGTCTGCATAAAATTTGGGTTCATGTATCCCTTTAAAAAAAAAAAAATCAATATTCAATCCTTTCCTGAGTTACAACCCAATATGAGCCTTTTACCACTTGAGTAAGAAGAGTTTTCAAATTTCATGCAGGTAGCCACACCTTGTTCTAGTGGCACCCACCTGTTGTCCCCTGTAACTACTCCCGCACCTTCATTTTAAATTGTGCTCAGTGGAGTCTTTTTGCGACCTGTGTGGGGGAAAAATGGTTCCTATCTAATTTCATGGTAATTAGGTCTCTGATTTCACCTTACCTGCTGATTTCCCTAAAGCACTAGGGTCATAAATAGCACTGTACCTGAATTTCACACATGCTGTGTATGCTTTGATATGCTTTTGAGTGCTATCCAAAACTTTTTCTACAATTGTATAGAATAAAGGCTTTCAGATATAATTGGTGCAATTCTTTTTGTGCCTCCCCGCTCCAGATTTACATTGTAAACTAAAGTTATGTTAAACTTCCAGCAAAACGCCCAACGTGGTGCTGACCCCAACAGAAACTGGTGTAACAAGGAAAAGTATTGAAGTTGGTTAAGGCTGGAGTCTTTCTCCCCCCCCCCCCCCAACTTATCACTGAGGATCTTTAGGGTTCCTTGGGTATAAAACTGCACAAGTGATTAATGCTCCGGAAGAGCTGCTGCAAACACCCCCAGTTTCGGTGTGTTAAATTCATGAGCAGTAGGTGTGTTTGCCTTTGCTGGGTAATGCTGTCATCTAGGCTGGTCCGGTGGCTGCGTTTCCCACCTGGCCACTGTCTGCTAAGTACAGGAAGCGTGTTCTTGCGTGTAAATATTTATATGGTTATCATAGTGTGGGAAATCTGAAATTTTAATCAGTGTAATCAGGAAATGAGTGAGTTTGGTCTGAACTGCCGGAGTTCGTGTCTTCAACCGCAGGCCCTCCCCACGAGCCCTTGAAGGTAGCTGATTCTGCAGTCCTGCAAGCCGCCTCCGGCTTGGTTTCGCTACAGAGGCGCGTGGGCTGGGCGCGCTGCAGGGCCGTGTCTGTGCAGGCTGGGCGTGACCTCGGCTGCCCTCGCTTTCAGTTCTGGTGCGGCTGTCTTTGGTCACTCGTGGTGTGATGCAGAGTGACGTCTCTGCTTTCTCTTTACTCCCTGCCGTACTCGTACCCGGGTTGGCGACTCCGCTGCATTCCGGTAGCCCTGAGGCTGTAAGCATGCCAGTGCTCGCCCCCAAACGCTGGCTGCAGCAGTACATAACGCAACCCCTGCTGCAGGTCACATGACGTGGGCATCCCAGGGAGGAAGGAATCCCACTCTGAGAGTGAAGCTGATTTGTTCTGCTGCAGGGGTTCCTGATGTCAAGCAATATCAACCAGGAGCTGTTGTAATCAGGCAATCCGGGCTGATGGATCCAGTGTTGGGACAGTGTCTTAGGGAAGTAATTGGTGCTACAATGCTAAGAGTAAAGGGTTTTACTCTTATAATCAGGTGTGCACATAACTGGTATGCAAGTACGCATTCACCTTTAAGCACAATACCTGCAAGAATTGATTGTTTGTAAAATGCATTGTTTTGTTTTCACAGCAGCGCAAATGCACATAAGTATGCATTTACGCTGCTGTGAAAACAAAATATAATGCATTTTAGTTTTTATACGCTAACTCGAATTCATTTGCGGCATACGGGTTAAAATGCAAGGTATTTTTTTGTCATTGCAGTGCAAATGCACGTAAAATAACGTATGCAAACACATATAAACAATCGATTGTCGCACGTATTGTTTTTAAAGGTGAATGCGTGCTTGTGTATGACTTGTGCACCCCTGCTTATAATGAAATTTCTTTCTGAGGGTTGTATATGTCTCCACGGAGATTGCCCAGGAAGATTCATCATTGATGTCAGCACTCTTGTGAACCAATTGCAAATACTTTTCTGCCTTTTTAATTGTCCCCGGTGTGCGTAAACTGCACAGGCCCTAAACCTGCCAGGAAGACGGGAAGGAAGTGATATGCTCTTCTCTCAGTCGATGACCTGCGGAGGTGGTAGTGAAAAGGACATCTGGATAGCCCCGCCGGGAGAATGAGAAAGGGCACTCTGAGTTTTCTGGCATGTCAGAACTAGGCTTGCAGTCTGGTTTATTAACAACCGATCGCAGGTATTATGCATGAAAGCGACAGGCCATTCTTGTGTCTCCTTGATAACCTAGCTGGAGCTTATGATTTGTCTCTCTTCTGAAACAATTGCATGCCGGTTGGAACTTGTGCAGAGAAGCTACCGTGACGTTCCAGTGATACATGGTTTACACCTGTGCCCACAAACAAACGGTTTTTCATTTCCCCTTTTTCAGTATGATGGACCTGTGTTTCTGCTGTCATTCCGGGATGCTTGTTAGTATGATATACATACCTATAATTTTACTGTACTGCTATACAGTGACCTTCATAGGCTACTCATTAAGAGGCTAACAGTATCGGCTTCTTACTGGGAGGTATTCTTAAAGAAGAGCACAGGCTTTGTTCAAGAAATAAATCCCCCAGTTGATAAGAAGCCATAACATGCACAACGAGGAAAGGCAGTGTTTAAAGGAGAGCAGCTTTCGATAGTTTTTTTAGCCAAAACTGGGTTAAACGGAGAGACAGAGATTCACATCTGACTGATCAGTGCTCTCGATAGCGGTGCGTTTGACCACCTGATGCGTGAATCATTTATGTAGCTGTAAGAGGATTAGCACGTCCCACGCTGGATACCAAGCCGTTACATCGCAGCAGTAAGACTGGCGCACATCTCAGACCTCTCCTGAGCCTGGAACAATTTCAGAGATACGTATGTATAATGCACTGTATAATTCATTTTGGAACAGCAGATACAGGATGAATTCTGTTGTGCTGGCAGTGAACCTCCCACTTAAATGACTTGCTGTCTTTCCGAGGGGGTGTTGGGTCTGGGGTGGGACTGAAGGAATATGGAATTAAACCACAACTGGGGAAGTAATGCCCTACGATGGCTCCGAAGTGTCCTGCATCTTCTAAGCCAGGGGTGGCCAATCTTATCCACAAAGGGCCGGTGTGTGTGCAGGTTTTTGGGATAACCTGTAGGTCAGCTGTTCAAACCCTGGTGTGAGGACTCTTTAGCCAATCAGTCCTCTAATTAGTAATCTAATTAGGGAGTTGCAGCGAAAACCCGCATACACACTGGCCATTTGCTGCTAAAATTGGCCACCCCTATTCTAAGCCTTCTGACAGTAGTGAGCCTAAGCGCCAGCACCATTCAGGAGAAGGTGAAACTCCTGGATATGCTTCGGGAAGGAAAACGTTACGCGGACGTTGCCATTACGGCTTGAATGAATGGACAGTACGATACATCAAGAAGGATGAAAAGAATAAGAGCCATATGTTTTTATTTTTACATATTCCATTAGGTATACAGAGAGCAAGATAGAGAGAGAGGTGTGTGTGTGTATGTATGCACGCATATCTTATTAACCTTTTTAATCACCTTTATACTTTATACATGGTGCAGTCATGGCCACATATCCACGGTCTCCGAATACAGTCCATCAGTTGTAAGTCACGTAGGCCCAATATTGTTTTAGTTTTTCTGCCGTAGTTGTTGAGACATTCAGCACAGAGATGGCTGCGGAGGTCGAGAGAACGAGAGAAAAACAGGCTACCTCTCTAGTTCAATAAGTTTGTTAAAGAATTTTATACTCTGCTGTGCTGGAATTTGATTTCAGAACATTACAACGTCTGTGGACTATGTCTGCAGATTTATTATATAACCTGGCTTGGGTTTTTGGTTGGTTGGCTTAATATTTTATGCAGTCACTGTGTGAAGCTGTTTTCCTTGTCCCTACGTCTGTTATGAGGTGCTTGTTCAGATTTTATGTACAGTGTCTTGTTATAGTAACACAATAGAATGGATTGGTTTGATTTTTATTGCTGTTGACGTATGTGAATATGATGGACAATGAGCCGAGTCGAGAATCGATGGTATTCGTCACTATCGATTATATTATATCGCGCAAGCTACGATTCATTGACCAATCGTTTATGTAATATAATATAAAATAATATAATATAATATAATATATTCATTGCATTTGGCGCAAAGCAGGAACCAACCACGCATTGCAGGGTGCACAATCAGTCTCACTCCAATTAAGTATAATGTAATGCATAATGAAATAGGCCGATCTGCTGAAAAAGGCACCCACACACAGGGTGCACATGCAAACTCCACATACACAAAACGGCGGGTGCGGCGACAGCGCTACCAAGTGCGCCACTGTACCGCTAGACTCGGACTAAATGTGATGTTATATCAACATGGGATTTCATGCACATGCAGTCTGGGATCAAACCATCAATAACAGCAGACCAAAATTAGTCAGCTTTTCAATTTTAATGACGGTTCCTTTTCAGCATTTTGTAGTATACTTTTAAATAAATAGTCTAAAGTTTACCGCTGCTCCTTTCGCAAAATCACTGCATGCGATCTACAAGACAACAATATAATTTTCGTCCTTTAGTTCTGTTGGACTGATTCATAGACTGTGTGGATCTTTTATCAGAAATTAAACAAAATATGAATGAGTGAAGAGAAAGGCAAACAAGAGCTGGCCACGAAAAACCATTCCACTGTAAGGACGTATTTTGTGTTTTATAGTGACATTGAGCAAAAGCAAGCATTAAGCCCCTACTCAAAACTAGCAATACGTTAACAAAAAGTTGATTGGCGATTATGTACCGTATTATGTAAAATGATGGGGCTAATTAAGTGATGGAGTAACCTTCGTTTTAGCAGCGATTTTTTTGACGTACAGGAATCACAGTAAGCATAAAGTGATAAAAAAGACTAGCTAAATGGCACACACACACACACACACACACACATATATATATATATATATTTGTATATGTGTGCGTGTGTGTGGCTAATCTCGCATTACTAGGTTAGTTCGTCAAACCCGAACGTCTTCTATTATAAGACATATGCGCATTGCAATCATGCCGTAGTGATATGCAAGTTCTGCTTTGAAATACTGGCACTAGGAATGTGCGTATCGATACTCTGGCATCGATACTTAGATCCCCGCCGTTCGATACTTTGGACTCGATACTTTTTAATTATCGCGATACCACTGCGCTAACGCAAAATGTGGAATGTGGATAGTTTTAGGCATTTGATTTATGTGAAAATCAGCCCGTTGTATTTTACACCGTCTTCCCTGTCACATGATTATGGCACCCGATCGGATGTCAGAGCAGCAACACTAGCAACCTCACGAAGCATTTAAAAACGACACACCCTGACAAAAAATATCTTGGAATAGTTGCAACCTCAGTTCCATCCAGAGACTCTTTTCCAAAGCAGGAGAGACAATTAATCAGTGGTGAAATCGGCTTAAACCTAAAAACGTAAACATGTTGTTTTTTTTTAAACACCAATCTAAAACCTGAAAGAATTGTTATGTTATCTAGCAGTTAAATGATCTACTTGGTGAATAAACTGTTGCACATCATGTAGCAACTAAGAAAAGAAAAGACTCGCTTAAAAACTGAAAAACACTGGTGCCTGACTAGTCACTTGAAATGTTAGTGAAGGGCTGTTCATAATTCATAATAATTATTATTGCATTTTATTGTTGAGGATGATGATAATGTTATGTTAGGTTTTACTGGTTTAATACAGGTTCTTAAGCATTATCTTTATCTTTAAATTTAAGACGTAATTATTTTAAAAATTAATTTGAAGTTGAATTTTTATTATAGTTTAATAAAATAGATCAATGAGTATATTAAATACAAATAAGACGATTTAAAGTATTTATGTTCAAAAGTTTCATTCATATTTCATATTGCCCTCACAATAAAGTTATTAATGAACACTGTGCAGTCATGGCATTTTCCTTTAAAGTGTAAAGTATCGGTATCGATGAATAAGTGCCACAAACTAATGGTATCTATCGCATGGTATCGCATCGAAAGGAAAAATGTTGGCATCGCCCATCCCTAATTGGCAGACCGCTGCATTCTCATTCACTTTTTATGTGAAGTGCTTCCACCCAAATAACGCTTTTTTTCTTCATTTGGACCGTGATCCTGCAGGTGTGGTATACCTCCTGCCATATTACCGAGTAATTGAGAATGAAAATTTTAATTTCTGCTTTAAAATAATCAAGTAATCGAGTTCAACCAAGTAATCGCGACAGCTCTAGACAAACCAGGCCATCACATAGTAGAACACTCGCATTTGTAAAGCACCAGACATGTTATTGAGCTATACTGTAATGTAGCCTACCCACTCTTATTCTGCCCCCCACCCCCTGCAATTTCATTTCTGGCTATGCCACTCATACATACATACATATATACATAAGAATCAACATGGTATTTAATAAATAGTACAGAAACCATGTACACAAATATTACATATCTGATGGTATTCAGTAGCAAATATCAAAAGTAATACTATGGCGTTGATAAATACCATTTTTCTTATTGGTCCAGAGATGTCACGTAGGTGTTGAGTATACTGCACGGGTTATCCTGGCAGCTAAATAACAGTTTTGTATTACTGCGCACTAATTTCTCTCAACATTCCAAATATATTTACGGTGTGTGACTCATAAATAAGTAATCATTTTTATCAGCATAAATGTTAAAAAACATTCGGGCCTCACAGTTTAGAGACACAGAATGGGATGGAGGTTAGTGTTGTCATGGTACCAAAAACATATTTCAATACTGAAAATGAAACAATGTCACAGCAAAATGCTAGAACATAAGGAAAATTAATGGATAAAAAGATGACAGAACACAGAACTTAATTTTTTTGATGAAATATTTATGAATTATGACATTGTCAGTGTCAGTCAAATAAAATATAGCTCATTCTGTCACAGGTGCAGAACTATGCTGAACAATAAAACTAAAATTATGAAGTTGCAACTGCGGTGCAATACAGCCATTGAACATGTGTTAATACATCTATAACACCAATACCTGGGTTATTGTAAATAATTACACTAATCTCATAGTATTATTAAAGCTTATGTGATATCCAGTGTATACTTGAGTTTCTGTGATTTCTTTTACTGTTCTTTAAATTTGCAAGAAATCACTTTAATAACCAGCAATACACTTCCTTGGCAGAAGTCTGCACTCTACTAAAGGCATTTTCTAGTAATAATATTTACACAAATGCACTGCATGCCATGATCACTTCAGCTAAAAATATTACCCAAAAAGTCAAATGAAATAGGCTATTATTGTTCTTAATTTTGCCTCTCAAACATAAGTAGTAACAGTTCACTTATCACAAAAATAAATCACAATTGTTTGACATATTTGAGGGACAGGCCTGATAATTGATATGTATCAGTGGCAATAATTACATAAATAATCTGCTTTCCCCAGACCGTCATGGCTCCCCTCTGAGGCTTATGTGGTCAGTTTCGTCTGAGTAAGGAAGCGTTGCAGAGACTTTTCTTTGGTTTGCTGCATCTTTGCTCTCTGCCTGCAAGACCAGTTTCAGGAAGGAAATCAGCATTTCTGTGACCTAATTTTGAATTTTTGTAATGCCTGAACTCTTTTCCTAGTTTTTTTAAAACCACTTAATGGATTTTATTGGTCACCCTTAGTTTTGTTAATTGTTCAAGCTAGATTTAACATGAGGGACTCCAGGCTGGTTTACACGGTCATAGAAAGTATGATCATGATGCTGGATGCAAACCAAACGGCAGGCGTCACCAACTGCATGATGCAAGGAAATTCAAGGCTGACGGTACAACTTCACTTGAGCAATTCATCTCCAAATTTGACATACTACTGAGTTAGCTGTTGTCCACTGTAAGGACGGTCACTGTATTTACATGGAACAAGTAACATTTGTTGCTTGCTGCCAAGGAAGCTGTTTGATAACAACAGGCAATATAGACATAGTGCATATATATATATATATATATATATATATACACACATATAGTCCTAGATATACAAATTAAATACCAAAATCTTTCAACAACTTGATCTTTACAGCTGAACCACAGCTGTCTGCTCCATTCATGTACAATTTACAAAAATCTCACTGATCTCTGCTGCATCGATGAAGGGACAATCACAAAGGAAATACTCGAAAGTTGCGACCACATCAAAGAGAGCCTGCCTATAAAAAAAAAAACCTATTTAAAAGAATATCGAGTGTTTTGAGCATCTCCTGTTGCCGGGATGCAGTTTCTGTAGAATCTGGCAGTATAACTGACTCACAAGGCTTTTGGGTCCAGGCGCCTGCCTTTGTCGTGGTTGTCACTCAGCCTCCCAGAGGCCATAGGTGTTGGTACGCTGCTCACACTCTTCAGAAATTTCCTGCCTTGAGCTGTGATCTTTTCAAGTTAGCCGGTTCATCCTCGCCGATCCACCATCAGAAGCATAGCTGACACATTTTGTCCTGACTGTGCAAGACGGATGTCAGTCATTCAGTTTCTCTTAAATCTTTGGGAACGCCTACGTTTATTTTAACATGGAGGTGCAGGTTTGATAGAACTTGTACATCACAGTTATTGCATTTTATGTAAAAGATGTTTTTAAGCGACCTACGAGAAGTCAGGGTCAGACATTTCTGGAGCAGTTGGGGTTAAGGACCTTACTCAAAATCACCTGTATTCCACTTTTTAGGAAATATTTTTAGCTAAAGTGATCATATATAATATATATGCTAATATACGTCATAATGGGCCAAAATTGAGGCCTTGGTCAGAATATATTACATTTAACTAGATCTCAATATAAGAAATACATTTTTAAACATGATTCAGTTTACCATCTCATAGCTCAAACTCATTGCCTCTTTTTCTTTAGACTGTATGTATGACGTGACGCATACAATATCATGCAGTCGACTGTTGATCGGAGATCTCAAATCACAGGCTCTATCTGGCCCATGGTTTGTTTCTTAATCTTTAACAACAACATGAAGTTAATCAGCAGCAGTAAAATTTGCCTGCATCAAGCTCAGAAAATTTATGCTGTTGCCCCCCCACACTTACCCACTCCAGTCGACAAATTTACTGTCAGCTGTTAGTAGATTATCTATGTTTTTTTCTCTCTTTCAGCAAAGTACAACAAACAAATGGCCCATTTCAGTTAAACACCATCTAGCAAGTGGCTCCAGGCTAATTTGAGTTTGAGACCTCAGCTCTAGATTAAAATAATTGAAATTAAGTCCTGTAAGAAAGATACAGTGCACAGCTCTTCATACCTCATAAGTATGAGTTTTATATTATAAACTGTGTTTATATTATATTATACATTATATAATTACTTGAATTATTGAGTTTAGATTGCCGTGAATGTAAGAATCACAACAGTTCATAATAATGGTGAATTATAGAATCTCCCTTCTCTGGTATGCATTTTATGCCCTAAATACAGACAGTGAAGATGAATAGTGAAAATTTTAAGTATGAGACATATTTAGTTCACATTTTCGCTAGCCAAACTGCGATGGCGTTCACTTGAAGGTCATACACATTACATCTCACTCTTTACAGACTTCTTGCTTGAGAAGCTTTAGATGAGTGTCTGAGTCATTTACACTTACATTTTCGTCTTTGTGTCACTTGTCAGATGGACCCAGAATGGTTTCCATGCTTCTTGCAGCTGAGCTATGATGCATCCGAGTTGAAGAACATCTCATGCAAGTCCTGCACTGATTTTTTTCAGTTCTGATCAACCTTCTCATTTCTTGTATTTAAAATGTTCTCTTCAGGATTGTGTTTTAAATAAAATAAGTAGTAACGCTTTATATTAACTGCATCGTCATAATGCCTTTATAATGTCTTCATAGAACATTCAGTGCACATTCATAATGCATTCATACAGCATTTCATAAACAGTACTGTATGTAAGCATATTTTAACATCCTTACAATACATTAACAACTTTAATATACATTAATAACAAACTATATTTAATAATAACAAATGTTACGCTCATAATTGTGTAATGTTTGTTATTAATGTACACTATATGGACAAAAGTTTTAGGATACTTTGTCATTACTCTTACAGGAACTTTTATGACATATTGGTCCATAGGCATCGATATGGACTTAGAGCAATAACAGATGCTTTTTTCTGAGGGGCGAGCGAAGATGTAAACCAGATTCAGGCAGAAAAAACGAATGCCAGAATGACAACACAGAGGTCAGAGAAGGTACCAGGGACTAGACAAGAACTGAAAACCATAATCAAACCAAAGTCATACACCGTAGCACGTAGAACTTTTTTGAATAATAGCAGACAGCAGCCATCACCACTGCACCTGTGCCTGTACCACTGGCATCTTCTTCCACCTTGTAGGGCTTGTTAAGTTAGGAGTGGCTAACACAGGGGAGCTAGTGAACAGGGGCTTAACTGAATCGATGGCAGACTGACAATCGGGTGACCAAACAAAGGCAGCATTCTTATAGAGCAAGAGCAAGTGAATAACGGGTAATACAACGTCAGAAAAGTTCTGGCAGAAACGGTAGTAACCTGCCATTCCGAAGAACCATCTAAGGTCACGTCTCACATATGGAGTCAAGAAGGAGGCAATAGCTTGAACCTTAGCGTCCAGAGGCTTAACTTTACTGTGACCCTCTAGTTTTCCCAAGTATGTAATGGTGCCATGATCAAACTCACATTTTTCTAAATTGAGAACCAACAAAGCCTTTTGTAAGCAAGTAAAAACTTGCTCTAAAGACAACATGTGCTGCCCCCATGAATCTAAGTAAATAACCACATTGTCAATATATGCTTCACAATTTCTAACAGCTCCTAGGACCTTATGCATCAACTGCTGGAATGTAGCTGCCGCATTACATTAACCTGAAAGGCATAACCGTTATACTGTTGGAAGACATCAGGTGTAGCAAAGGCAGATATTTCTGAAGCACGAGGGGTAAGGAGCGCTTACCAATTATGTTTTAGGAGATCGAGCTTTTTTACAAAATGAGTGGACGCAATGAAAAGGATCAGGTCTGGTTACCACATTTACCTTCCTGTATTCTGTGCTAAACTGAAAGGTACCATCAGGTTTTGGGATGAGAAAGCATGGAGAACTCCAGGGGTTACCACTAGGATTAATGAGACCTATTTCTAGCAGGTATGTGGTTGCCTACCAAAACCTGGTTGTGTGGGCTAATCTAATCGGATTAGCTCTTTTACGGGGGGGATGACCTCTAACATCTATATTGTGGGGGTCAAGAGGGGTTTTCTGCAAACAAAGACTGGAATTTGTCAATTAAAGACTTAAGTTCTGCCTGAGTCGACTCGAAAGAGCTTGGAGTGTCTCTGAGTTTGACAAACATGCACACGGTACATAGCTTTTCCCAAGATACAAATCATCAAGCTCCAGTGAGTATTCACAAATCGGGGAACTAACAACAGCAGGGAACGGAACAGGGGTGGACGGAGGAACAGAATATGAGTGGTTATTATACTGTTTGAGCACATTCACATGGCATGTGCGGGTTTTCCTCCTGTGGTTTGGGGTTTTTATGATATAATCTGTGGGACTCACTTTCTCCCGTATCCTATAGGGTCACAAAAGCCAGCCCTGAAGGGATGAGCCAGACAGGGGCAGAAGGACAGGAACACAATCTCCCTTCTGCAAAGTTCTCTCCCTTGCAGCCCTGTCATAACATGCCTTCATTTCTCCTTGCGCCGAGCTTAAAGAATGCTTGGGCAGCTCCATAGCCACACCAAGGCAATCATGCAATGTGTCACATAAGCCAGCACACTCCTGGCTGGGGGATGTGGCCTCGGGGACAGCCACTGTTCTTGCAGGATCTTTAAAGGACCATGTCCAGTGAGAAGTTCAGCAGGGCTAAAGCTGGTGGACTCTTGTGTGATATCCCTAATGGCAAACAAAAGCAAGGGCACGCCATCATCCCAGTTTTTCTTGGCATCTAAACAGTAAGTGTGCAGAATGATTTTAAAGGACTGGTGAAAATGCTCCGGGACCCCATGGCATTCTGGGTGATATGCACTGGAGAACATATGTTGAATGTTCAGCTATTCTCTGAATGAGTTTTGGGTAGTTTGGGTAGAAGACCCACAATTAACACATATTCAAATGGCTCCACAATCACCAGGATTGGACAGAGGGGAGCAGGCTGAATTGTTTGGTTGGGCTTCCCATCCAGCTGACAAGCGTGACACGATCTGAGTTTACAGCAGGCCAATAGAAATGTTTCAAAATTCTAACGAGAGTTTTCTTGACCCCTGAGTGACCAGAGTATGGGTGGTTGTGAGCTAGAGATAGCATATAACCTCTATACACTTGCAGAACCATAACCTGAGACACAGCAGCCCATTCTGTAGGAGAATGCGGAAAGTAAGAGTCAAGAAAGTAAGCCACCGTATGGTATGCAGGATTTGATTTTCTTGCTACCGCATCAGCACATGCTTTCATAGAGCTATCAGCCTTTTGGACTGCAGTCAATCCCTCCCTAGTAAGAGGAACATCACATGGTTTCTCTGAAACTGGGGCTTTCTGAACTTAGGCTTCTCTCTCTACAGGCTGAACCTTAGTAGATGGGGAAAGGCCAGAAACATCGAGAACATCATAAAGGTGCCCACTGTTACACTCCGCCGCAAGCTCAGCTCCACCCACTGGCCTTATCATCTGCAGCACGCTCTCCATTCAACCTTTGCTCCGCCTCCCCATCCAGACGCCGCCCACAATTTGCCATATGCACCCTCCGTCACTTCCGTCTCCTCGAAGTTGAAAGCAGACAGCAAGACATCCCAGGAGCTCTGCTCATTTCTTAGATATTGTCGGTTTACTTTCTTTGATACATTTATTGTGCTTGATGGTTTTAGTTTATTGGATTTCTGATTTTTCACCTTCCCCCTTTGGTTTACTTGCATTTTGGTTTCGATCCATTGACCGGTTTTGGGTTACGTCTTCGCGCGCCCCTCAGACTTTGACACTTAGATCTGTGTGTATGTTCTGTGTGTGTGTGTGGTGTGTAGGGAGTGACTGCCATTTTTTGTTTTACGAGCTTATGTTCCACGCTGTTGTTTGGTTAGGTAGTTAGGTGGAGAATTTGTTGTTCTGTTTTTTGATTTCTTGCATTTAGGTAAATTAGATTGGGGGCTGCGTTCAGAAGCTGGGTTTTTGTTTATTGTTTTGTCGATAGTCACTCCTGAGTCCTTTTACACGGGGTTTATTTCTTCTGTGTCCGTGGCGTGTAAATAAAAAACTGAAAAACATAAAAATACACCTTTGTCCACATGTGTTCCCTTGTCCACCTCCCCCTGTTATTCCTTTATTCCTTTAATCACCTTTCCGTTTCACTCTTTACACCCCAACCCTTGACTGGAGCTCCTAATGCAACAAATAAATATCAGCTAATTTATGGACTTAAACATAAGTAAGGGCACAGGTGGGGAATACAGTGGGGTCATTACATACTGAGTTATTGGGGAAAACCCCTGGGCCAGCTGCAACTTTGGGTAGGGGTAACCTTCCCTCCTGCTATATTATAAGATAAACATGACTTCTGAAACTGGGAGCTTTGAGCGAACAGCTACCTTAACAATACCTGAAAAATTGTTAGTCTCTAAATGAAATCTGTGCAGTGGAACCCTCATAGTACCATAGTACTAAATGATAATAAATGACTGAGCAGTAGGCATGTAACGATGAATCGCAAATCGGTTAACAAACGATGTAGATGTATGACGATTTATACCGGCTAATGTGGAAATTGAATCACTACTTTAGGAGTACAACAGAAAAACTGGTGTAATATTACATTTGATTTCATGACGTCCATTCGACGTCAGATGTCATGGTGTATTCACATCGTGGTACGTTAGTTTTTGGTTTTGACCGAACGCAAGATGGCGAGCAAACTTGAAATTGAGGACACACCCCCAATCTTAAATTGGCGGTGTGGCAGAATTTTAGCTTTCCGGTAATCACAAACACACAG
>JAODUD010000039.1:9652712-9682761 GCA_026784285.1 Stomatorhinus walkeri | reverse complement strand
AGCCTATTGGCCCATTGTGACGTGGCTTAAAAGTACAAAAGCTGTCCGAATGGGAGACAAACGTTGTATCCTGTCTTGCCATGGTACCGATGGGAATCCACTTGGGGAAGCCCTGTGTTGAGAACGCGGCATCATAAATTCAGAATTCCGAAAGAAGTTCTCAAGGGAATAAATGTTCCCGAAGAGGAGCAGTCATCTCTGTGTCAGTGCCCCAGGACTGGCCTCAGACTCGATAACCTTCCTCACTGGCCATATTTGTGTTCATTAACCTGACGTTCGGGTTCTCAAGTGTGGAGTCTATGTGGGGTTGAGGGGTGTGTGTGTGTGTGTGGGGGGGGTTGGATTATTACATTCTTTACGTTGAGTTAGAATTTGTAGAAAGCAAAACAGAGGTTTACAGGGATACCCTGAGCTGAATTTCCCCTCGCAATGTTCCTTGGGGGACGATGTATTAATACAAAGATATTGCTTTCTTCCGATAGTGTGGGCAGTCTGAATATAATACTAAGTATGGATGATATCCTCGGTTCCTTTTCCGCAGACCCATCTGACTGCCAGATGTGTCTGACATGCAGAAGGTCCCTCGGAGGGCCAACCTCTCATTCTCACTCAGATCTGAGAGCTCCACAGGCCTACATTGGTAGCTTGGGACTGACAGTGACAGACAATCTGCTAAATGATTTATTTCAAGCTACCTTGGGTTCCAGCCAGCTGGAATAGAAAAATAAACAAACATATCTAAAATACTGTATATTTCAAATACATTTCTGTGTCATTGTACAATAATTACAATGCTGGCAAACAACTGGCATAATCAGTGTGGTTGAGAAGACTTTTAACTATAACCATTTGTTGATGTATATTAGAATTACTCTCCAGTAGAAGTGAATTGAAAATAGATCAATGATAAAATGGAAAATAAACATACTTCAGGAATGTGCTATTTCTGATAGATTGAAGTAACACTCTAAAGGTAACTTTGACTAAATAAAACATTACAAACCAGAATTGTAGGTTCATATAGCAAACCTCCCTTATTCAGATACTGAACATTCCACTGGAAGCGAATTGAGTTAAGACTGGTAATTGGTTGAAGGTCAGAGACACAGGGTGCGGAGGCCAGAGTTAGCATGTCACCGTGACCTGTGAGAGACCCCTGAAAGGCGGAGTGGTACGTCCAAAGATTTGCTAAAAGGGGGAGGATGAGATTTCCTTAAAATGTTTGACTTTCTGTGAGTGGCAAATGGACTTATGACAATACCAGTGGTTCGTTTTTAAATGTTCCTGTTTCTCTGTCATGCGTGACTTCCAGGAAGGCGTAGATCACCGTAGATCCAGTATATCTGTCCACCAACTTTTCTTCCATCCTCCCTTGTTTTTCTTGAATGCTGTCGCATTAGTTTTATTTGTTCTACTTCCTGCATTTGTGATGGAGTTACAATTGCGTCCAGGGTCATTTTGCTGCTCCTCTGTCTGCGTTGTTTGTCTCTTGGCCGGTTTCACAGCCCCCCCCACTAGCTGCAGCTTCACTCCATCAGCCTCCGTCCTACAGCTCCCACGCCCCACCTTCCTGCCAGATCTAGCTGACTCCATTCCTTTGAAGAGATCGTCCCCCTTTCCTTGTGTGAGAAGAAAATTTATGAAAGCTGCTCTTGTGGTAGAAATTGCAGAGAGATCGCATTGAATGGCAGGTTTTTACACAAAGCTGGCTGATATGGGTGGTTTCTCGACAGAGTCCTGCTTGTTTTGTGCCGCCACAGTCCCAAGGTCTCACCCAGTACTGTTTACATTTCTTCATTCAATGTCCAGCTGGACAAATGAGCAATATGTGATATCCATTTATAAAGTAAACAAGTTAATAATCCATAATATACAGTAATACAGTAAATTTGATGTTTGTGTCATGTATAATGAAGATTGGCCATTTGATTTGCTCAAGGTACCAAAAACTATAATCATGGTCAGTGTAAACAAAAAGGTCTCTGCATGTTACTTAGCAATCCATGCACTGGAAATTGCTGGTGCACCAGTGAGGGGACCCTGTAACGTCACATTCAGTGGGGAAAAGGCTGAAGAATTGGACCTGCCCTCAGCTGTCAACTGTAAACGTCCTAATAGAGTTCTCTGTGCAATTCTGCATTATATTACATTCCCTGTGGTTGTCTTTAAGAGCCAGAAATGAGTTGCTTTGCACTTGTCAGTTTCAGCTTGTCACTTGTTGTACTGGGAAAGGTTATGTGAGATATGACTGAAACCTCAAAGTGACAAACTAATTCTATGTGTCACAGACAAACTTTTGTTCAAGCACAAAACAAATGTTTAAAAACAGAGTCAGCCCAAACAATCAGAAGTATCAGTGACAACTGAAGGGAACAAGTAACTTAGTAACTCGGTTACTACTCAAGTACAAATCATGAACAAATATAGTAACTGCATGAAATACATGAACCATTATGACTAATGATGAATGAACATGGGATCAGTGCATAATTAACACTTAGTTTCTGGTTAATTAATACATCAAGTAAGAGTGTACTACCCTTACGTAAAGTGTTACCAAAGCATTTACTGAATGTACTCACAGCCTCACTGATTCAGCAATATTTTTACTCTGCCTCTAAGCATGACCTTCACCAAACAAATACCCCATTACTCATTATGTTAAAGAGAAGCTGAACCAACTTTGATCCGTATGATAGGTACCTGTAACCTGTAGGTGCATCATTGGTTATTTATGATGAAATTATGTTATAGTGAATATCTTTTACCCTTAAGACAGCATAGAAGTCATACGTGCTGATGTTTTGGCTATCAAACACTCCAATTTGCACATGGTGGCATTCCAGTTCTCCCGGACTGGCTCCAACTGGAAAACTACAGACAAGCTGAAGACACAGGCTTATGCAAGCAAGCTGACAGCATCTATATTATTCCATTATAAAGCTAAAATTAGCTACATCAGAAGTGTTGGCCTAATTTACAAAACCTGCAGACTATTTTCAAGGTAATTCACTCTTACATACATGTGAATGTGTGTGCAGGTTTGTCTCTAATTAAAAATCTCACACCAGACAGCTAAGCAAAGTTGGCAGCCCTGATAAAACCTCTGCTGTAGGATCTGCAGAATCCCTCCCCCGCTTCTGCTCTGCTTCTTCTCTTTTTCTTCTTCTGCTCCCCCTCAAAGAGCATTTAATCCACATTACCTTGCAGGCACCAATTCATTTCACCCAGGCATTGCATCAGGAGTAGAGTGACCACAATTAACCTCACTATTGGAATTGTGCCACTCTGTGAGGCGCACAGGACGAGAGCAGAGCAGCTGCATGGAATGAAGCCTGGTCAGTGTTTCGGCAGTTGTCAGGGATGGAACCACATGGGAGGCTCCAGCGTTCACCAGCACACCGGCCCACCTCATTCTGAGCCAAGGCCTTGTGAATAAGAGCCACACATGGTGCTGGGCAGACAAACAGGCAGAGAGTGCTTGTGCAAGCCGCTGTTTCACAACCAGGCCAGCAGTGGCAGATAGCACTAGTAGAATATCGCAGCTGGGAAACTTTTACCAGCTTGTGCTGTCATGCGCATGTACAAGAGAAGCCATTGTTCTTTTTGATATTGCGGACGACCCCGATGCCAAAGATACCTCTAATCTCAGTTTATTGGAAGAAAAAGTATCTCTTAAACAGACCTGGCTTTGCGTCAGCCCGCGTAGCCTCAGTCCATGTTCATATTTCCCTCTTCTGGTCACCTGATCACGCTGCAGCGTCATTAAGCTCTACCATATAAGGGCAGACTAGAATTATACACACTAATCTCTCTACGGATCTGTTAATTAGAAACTGCTAACAGTTTTAATACACTATGGCCATGCAATATGCAGGTTTTATGATTTTTTTTTTCTTTATTACCTTAAAATAAAATTGAGTGAAAGTCTGTCCCTGAAGACCCACAGGAGATCTCTGAAGTAATACTCTTTTTATCATGTCTGATTCTTGTACTCATTTCACATGAATTTGAAAAATTTGTATTTGAGTAAACTGTCGGGAAATGCAATGCAATGCAAAGAAACGATGCATGTTTTGTAAGCAATGCAGTTAAAACGATGTGCTGTGTTGAAAGGATGTCTGGAAAAGAACAATCCTGATTTCTAAATGATTTAGAAATTCTATATAATGTGCTGTGTTGTGTAGTTTTATGCTAACAGTTGTGTGTGTTTTTTAACTCACTGAATAAAAGCTATTCATGTTATACGTGTAAAAAAAAATAAAAAATTATACTGTACAGTGTAAGAAATGACCTCAGTCTGGCCTAGTATGACTGAGCAAACCGTTCTTAAAGATAATTAAGCTGAAAATCAGTTTCATTGTCCTCAAGAACACAGTTAAGATTACGGCAAATCTGGGAGATGATATAAGACAGGCTGGAGAAGAGCAGTAAAAGCAGAGTCCATTAATTCTGGAATCTCCCACACAGGGTTTGTGGGGTGTGGGTGGGGTAACAGAATATGTGATGTCTCCCCCGCTCTGCGATGCCTGCTGTCAGTCTGTGCATCTCAGTCTTAATTGTGTGGTGTTCCTAAGACTGCCACGGTCGCTTGCTGACCTCACGTGTGGGCAGGAGTCACCAGTGCGCCACTGACACCAACAGCTGTTGCGATAGTAAGGAGTCTTCTGTCTCCTTTCCCCATCTTGAATGTCATTAACTTATTTGGGGTTAAACTTCGCTGATTTGGAGTCAAGCAGAAGCCTTCTTCTTGACCTCAAAGTCCTCCATCACATCCTTTTAAAACTGTGTTTTCATAGCATTCCGCTGTTCACAGAAGTTTGGGAGGGTAACCAAGAGCAATAGACCCATCTGGACTCAGGCGTCTAGCCTTGTGCCAGCATAGAAGTTTGATTATGTATTTCTTTATTGTCCTTTTTGATATTTCTTGATGTTACAGTTTTGTTTGCTGGTCCCTCTCTCAACTGTTAATATCATCTGCAATAAAACTTTTATGCCCTTAAGTGTCAGACATTTCTTTGTAAATCAGAGCTGCTCTTCTGTGAAAGTACAGCAGGCCCGTGTGAAAAGCAGCTACGGCCTTTGAAACTTGTGGCAGTCACATCTGTAACTTTTCTCGGCAGGAGAACAGCCCCTGGTGTCTATTTGGAGAATGTTGTTTATTGTAGGAATGTGGCATGCTTTAAAATGGAGAGCAAGATTCCCCTTTCAGTAGAAGTGTTGTGAAGAGAAGAATCTTGAATCTATGCATACATCTACACCTGTCTTTGCAGGGCTAAACTATTTTATTTTGGAGTTTTATGTATTGATATATGAACTTATTTAAAGGCCCATTTTATGTTTTTATTTAAAAAAACAACAAGTTGACTGACCGGGGTGATTCTGTTCAGCTGTTCAGAATCTTCTTTTATATATTGTCAGCTTTGCATTTGTTTGAACCCCAGAAACACAAGATTTGTGCATATTTGCTTGTCAAGGTTCAGTTTAAAGGTGAAATTTGCTTGCCCCGAATCACATTTGTACATTCTCATCTCAATAGTACTATAAATATCAAAAAGAAGAAGGATAAAAGTAATTTTAAGATTTTCTAAGTCACATTCCATTCTGCCTTATCTATAGGTCTAGTTAGGCCATTTAGTTTAAATGGGCGTTACTGCAGAGGATATCGATTTCTGGTGAAAAGGACAGCTGGCTATGTATCTGTATGAGCTTATTGTAGTGGAACAATTCAGACCAAACCCTGGATCCTGTTTAGGTCTGTAAGTCTGTGTCTGTAATAGCAACGTTCCCTACTGTCATATAGCACGACAAATTAGCTTTATAATTATCCTCAAAATTTAGGAAATAAATGTAGAAAAGTCTAATGTCAGGTTGTTCCGGACAGTTACACTACATCCCAACCAGCAAAGTGGAAAAAGAAATCTCACCAAAAATATCTTGTCTGAGTCTAAATTCCAGCACTGCTGTGATTCCTCATGAGGTCTGGAAGCATCAAAAACATAAATTACATTTTCTGTACGTTATCCTTCGAGTAAGGTGGTTAGTGCTGCGAATACACACAATAAACCTGGAGTAAATCCTGAACTCTTTAGAGGGCAGAGCTGTGAAGGGAGAGGGTGTTGGTGTTGGCATATGTCCTACTGCACAAACAGCCAGCTATGCTTTCTGCCAGTAGCACAATGGGGGTGGAGAACCGACTTTGGAGGCCTCTGGTGTGAAATTATTTCAGTATATTCACCATGTAGCTTTGCAGTTAAATCTCATACTGCAGTGCAGTAACAGGCAGCAGTGGAACTGTGGTGTCCATGGAGCCCTTGGGTAAACCTGTAAATCAGCAGTTACACTCTATTAAGCCACTCTGTCGTGAGCTGCATATACTCAACGTTTCACTGCTTAAGGTACCAGGAGAATTTATGATTTCAGAAACAGGGCTCCTTATCTTTGCCGTAGCTGCACAAAAATGGCCAAAATGCGTCAGGTGCAACGCAGATCACTGTTGAAGGAGGTTTACAGAAATGTTGTTTGTGGAAAACATGGTATCTAAGAGATATGTAGACTCTGTACTTACTATGAGAACGACAAGAACTCACCACCCTTTACAAAGGTAAAAAAAAAAATACATTGATTGGAAATGTAACGGATATTTTTAACCTTATTTTTTAATTTACGTAATTTTTTTTTGTAGTTTTCCTGCAAAGATGTACCCAAATATACTTAAAGTGATGCAAGATTATATTCAAGAGTCCTTAGCAAACGCTCCTCGTAACAGTTCAGCGTTGGGGGGCTAAGGTTCAATTTCCTGGGTGCGAGAAGGTTGGGCAGGAATATACTTACAGCTTATAATTGACAATTTCAATAAACGATAAATACCTAGTGAACTGTTGAGGTTTTGGCTAGTTTTCCACCTTGTTTGTCATACTTCTACATAGAGATGAAAAACAAGTATAACAGACATTGAATGAAAGTGACAAGCATTGTGCTAAAGTGTGAAACTCATGTGTGTGAAATCAGCCCTTTAGAAGGATTTAATGGCACTTCAAAGGATATCGTCCCTGAAGGAAAGGACAGTATGTGAGTGTTGGTTTGTAAGGTTTATAACTATTGGCATTGTTGTTGGAGTTGGTGTGTTTTGTCAGGCACATTATGCTGGATGGGAATCTTTGCAGTGGATGTAAAGTAAATATGTATATATAGTTTATGCATTTGATGATACATTGTTTAAAAGTGATTACAGGCTATTACTGGATTCTCACTACAAGAATTACAAGTCACAGCATAATATAAATAATGAAATTGTATTTTGGGAGCAAATGTATAAAGTGATGTCAGATTTAGCAGAATGTGCAATTTTGTTTAGAAACTTGTCAAGCTGAAGAATCTCTGTTAATGACATGTTTCGCTTTTGCAGGATTTTACTCCAGAAACTGCTTTTCTGAGTCATATCAAATTGGGATTAACAGAATCCAGCCTTATTGTCTTAATACTCTATGTAAGACAAGGTAAGACAAGACAGGCCAAGAAAAGATAACTCTGTTTATTCCAGGGGAAATTCATGTGTATACAGCAGCAAGGAATGCAAAGTTCAGACAGACAAGCATATCGTGCAAAACAGAACATGTGCAGAGACAGTACTCATAGTACAGGCAAGTAAACACAGCGTAAACACTTTAAAAAAGCACACAGTACACAAACAAAATATACTGAAATCTATCAAGGTAAAACTTTAAGGAATGAAATATAAAAAACAATCAAGTACAGCATGGTATATGTGCGATTGAAAAACAGATTGCAGTTGCCTTACTGTGACAAAGATGGGATGGTGTCCTAGGATGTTATGGCTGTGGATTGGGAGTGGCCTGTGGTTCCTGATGGCAGCAGGCAGGAAGGATCCTCATTCGCATATATGCTGCATGCCAATAATATACAGTTTGACATCCATCTATCCATTCATCCATGCATCCATTCTTTTTCCATATCCACTTATTCAATACAAGGTTACAGTGTCTTGATTTGCAAATGTTCCATATATGTGTTTGAAGATTTTATTGCTCATATATGTTCCACTTACAATTGCGGAAATAGCTCTGAAAGTGCTAATGGTAAGAAGGTAAATATGAAATGACAGCCGTATTTGGCCAGATCAACTCAGTCTTGGTATTTGGACTGAGAATCCAGCTTGCAGCTGGAAACTCAGCTTCATCAACATAAAGAAACACAATCAGAGGTGTTTGACTTGGCAACCACTTGCCTCTTGCTATTAAAAGTCTTCCCAGTTCATCACTGGCTTTATTTTTAAGGCCCATTTTATCGTAATAGTTTTGGAAAACGCTGCCTGTTGATTATAATAGCATTCCTTACACAAGCCATGTGTAAAACCTTCCAGTAGGGAAGCAGGAGATCCAAGAATCCGTGAAGTGAATGGATTTAGCATGAAATGAACTGGAAGGATGTACAGAGTGCTGGTGGTTAGAGTGGGAGGGCTGGCAGCCCCCAAAGCTGGATTGCATTATAGAAAGTCCAGCACAGCTGAGCATTTCCAAACTGCGGGGAGGGGAGGGGGGGGGCACTGTCCTAATGGCCTTAGCAATACCTACCACATCCACTTTGAAACTGTGATTTAAAAAAGAAAGGCTCCATGATGAGTTGCCATTTATGAAATGGCGCGATTTGCTACAAGCTGGAGGTGCACCAATGCTGGAACACCAGGATTGCTGCAGATACCCAAGCTGAGATGTTTCCAACTTCCAACAACCCGAGCTTTGATACTTCTCCAAATACAATAAAGCGGAGCTCGTCAATAAATATGAAACGATCCGAGTGGGACGGGCTTTCCCAGATGATTGTCTCTAAATGTTCGCCTCCAGGAAAAACAGGACCCACCCCCTTCCAATTCTTGACTTCTCTTGTTGATTGGTTGACGCGTCATTGAACCAGGATAAACATTAGCACTCTGAAAATGAACACGCTGTTTAAAGAAGCAGCATTACATGGAAAAATTGGACATTGTTGAATAAACACAAAGAGTGAATGTAACACACTGGAATAAAAGGTCAGACTACTAAAATGTCTTGTTAAATGTGTTTATATGGTAAAAAAGGAATTGAACAGCAGAAGGTAAAATAGCTTGATAGTTTAAGGCAGTATTTACCAATTTGGTCCTTGGGACGCGCAGATGGTCTACGTTTTTGTTCCCCCTGAGCTCTCTGACTGACAGTCCAGGGAGCCAAAAATTTGGACTGTCTGTAGGTCCCCAAGGACCGGCTTGAGAAACCCTGGTTTAAGGTGAGGTCTGCATTTTTGTTATGAGCCAAAAAGACTGTAAGAGGAGTCTTTGGTTGCTGGCATGACCACACTTGGGGTCTGACATTTGGGCATCTGCAAAACCATTATTATGGGCCAACTGCTCTTTAATACAGGCCGTCAAAAATATAAAAGCACACAAATATAAGTCTTGTACCTTCCTAAGATAATGTCGCGATGTTTAGCTATTCTGTTTTTCACTGATGTCAACGATCTCTCGTCCAAGTTGGAAATGTAAAAATCCAGATCGCATACTGTGTCAGTGAAGCTCATGGCTAACTAACAATAACAGAGAATGCTGTTTTTAAACCTGTGGCTGAGTGAGCAGCACTCTCGCCTCGTACCTACGGTGCTGGCCCTTTAACTCACACCTTTGCTCTGTGCGCTTCTTCCCTTCTCGTCATGTGAGTTTCCTATTACAGTCCAAAGACGCGCACCATTAATTTGGACGTGTGTGGGTATCGGCGCCTTGTGGTAGTCCGGTGTCACTGTCACTCTGCCATGGATGAGAGATTGGAAGATGGATCTTTTGCATATTAATCTTTATTGCATTTTTAGGAATTGCATTTTGTTGCTCTTCAGTTCAATTCAATCCAATTTATTTTTGTGTAGAGCATTTTCACAATATTACATTGCCACAAAATGCTTTACATGATCTCTGCCTAGTGCTTCCAAAAAGCAAGCCAGGGGTGAGAGTGGCAAGGAAAAACTCCCCAGTAGGAAGAAACCTTGGGAGGAACCTGACTCAGAAGGAAGGCTCAACCTCCTGGGGCCAGCAGGGGAAGCCCAGAATGTAATAGGTCCAGCTGATGTCTGGGCAGGTGGGGAAGCTGCTTCCCTTGGCGAGATGGAGGGATGGTGCAGTCCAGCAGCAAGCAGGTAAGATGGCAGATGTGTAGCCAGGCTGGGTGTGCAGGCAGGGAACTGCTCACGATCAGGAAATGAACAGCGCATTAATAACACTGTGTGACAAATAGATGAAATGATATGAGGCATTTTGTAGTGAGTATGGAGATAAGTAGCCTCTGATGGGTCTAATTAACTATGGCAGCTTAACTGGGAGGGAGAGGTGTGTGTGTGTGTGTGTGTGTGTGGTGGGGGGGGGGGGGGTACACAGGCACGAGGAATATCTGAGCACCAGCACCCCAACAACACATGGGACTTGTGAAGCCCAGAGTGACAGCACTGGACACCCAGTTCATCAGTGACACTGATCCCAAACCAACACTGTAACCCTAGTTGGGGGAGGGAGCTTCAGGCATCAGCTTTGTCACCATATGCTAGACTAAACAAATGAGTTTTTAGCCTTGATTTAAGTATCGTAAGTCTGAATCTAGGAGGTTGCTGACAGACTACTGTATAACATAGGACCTCTCTAACAGAATGGTCTGCACCCGAAAGAAGTGCAGTGCCAGGTAGGTGGGCCCCCTCGGGGTAAAGCAAACGAGGGGGGTTATATAGAACCAGTAAACTGCTAATTTATTCTTGCACTAGACCATTCAGTACCTTATAGGTAAACACTAGCACCTTTGTAATACGATTCCTAGCCAGAAACCAATGGACCAATGCCAGCACAGGACTAATAAGCATGTATTTGTCAGGACTCCCATCTTTTCCAGATAACAATTTTCTTAACAATTAGTCCACCATTATCACTGGGTGCTGTACGGATTCGACCTCCTGAGTATTCTCAGGCCTATCACTGCCATTTTGTATGCAGACCTAACGTTCTCATACTCAGCTCAGTTCAAGATTTAAGGTTTTTTTATTGGCATACAACCATGTTAGTTGGATTTTATCCAGCACAGTGCCATGACATTTTTATTGGTGACACTGCTAATGTATTTCAATGAACTGTCTAAAAGGTAATGTCACCATCCATCAAATATCGGTCCCCTAGAGCATTTAACTGTCTGCAGATTCTCCTAAGCAGGGGTGTAGATTTGGGCATTGACATTAGGGACCTGCTTAGGGACGGGGCCTCGGGACTGATTTGGGCTCTCCCAATGTTGTATCCAAACCTACGCCTTTGCTGACTGAGTAGCATCTTGTCATTGTTTCTGCATTTTTTTAGGTCAAATGGAGTGTCGCCCCTATGGCTGTAGACATGCAAGAACTGAACATGGGAAAGTTAGCCAGGCCTTTTGTTTGTTATCGTTCCTGGGGAAGACGAGTGCATTTGGAATATGGATATCCAATATCTGAGAGAGCGTTATGCCGTCCGGCCTGGTTTGCCTCATCAGTTTCATTATTCCTGGAGAGGAGCTGTTTATTTTCCTTGGTCCGGCTGCTGCGCAGACTGTTTACTTACCAGATAGATGTGGTTTTGAGGGAATTACAGGGGACGGCTTCTCTCTGCAAGTCATGACCTCCTGCACCCCAGTCTTTCCTCTCCACCCTAAAGCCAGTGTGTTCTCTCCGAGCTCCATAATTGCTTTGTTTTCACTAAATTCAACGTCACTGTGCCAGTTTCTGTGCATCCTTGTGTGAGCTGAAGTGAGAATGCTAAAAAGGAACCATTGGGGTAGAGTGGCCAAGAACTGCTGAAATATGCAGCTTCCTCATATTCATATTAATATATCTGGGATGCGATTTTAGTGACTCAAATACAATTTTTACATCATGATCATGCAATACAGCATATGAAAGTTATAAAGAGAAAAACCGCTGAAAAGCAGAGCTCACTAACAAATAACATCACCGCTGCTGAAAATACTCTGCTCTAAGGCAGACGTCCCCTTTCTCATTTCTGTAGCCAGTAATACATTTCTGCAATCTTGAATGCCCTTGGTTTTGCATTTGATTTATTCACCTTTTTCAAAGCAACTTGTAGGAGAGGGAAATGTTATAATTTCAATGCACTCCATGGTTTTAGAACCCACAACCTTTGTGTTGCTAGTATAACTTTCTACTTGTTAAGCAGAACAGAATTGGGAAAGATGGGAAACTACCCAATTCCCCCTGATAAGACACGTTTAGGTATTAATGTTACTTTGTAAAAATGAAAAATCTGATTTTAAACTTCATTTCAAGATTCAGCGACTTGAAGACAAGCACATGTGATTCTGAAATTTACATTAATCCTTAATAAAAAACCCTCTCACATGTCTGGTAAAGATTGCATGGTGTGTCAGCTTTTGTTTTTAAAACACTTTTAATACAGTTTTAAGCAGACTTGACATGGACTTTGTGTAATCATTAATTTTGTGATTTTGTTTTTATTTTATCAAAACTCTAATCAATGGTAAATTTTCCACACTCAGCTAATCACAAATCGAAAATTACTTTTTGTTCTCATTTATGTTTAAAACTCTTGATTTTGCTGCCTGCAATCCTGTTTCTGAATTTCTCAATCATGATACATTATACAGACTCAACATTATTATGTTCTGGGTCCTCCTCAGTCCTCGTTCAAAGTTGGATTCTCCAAAAAATCCACTCTACTTCATCTAGGCTTTTGTTTTTCATCCTGCTAGACCGATCTGCAGCCACTGACAAGACAAACCATCAGGCCATGCAGTCCTTGCTCTCCCCACAGGGCATCACAGGAACTCTTGCTCTGAGGTGGCCTTGCCTCTCTGATCATCCCTCCAGAGGACAGTACCATCAGATTTCCACATACCGTGATGAGGAAAATCTCAAGGACTGCTCTTCCTATGTTTCAGCCAACTCAACCATTCAACATGACATCACTGTACAGCTTAGATCACCAATATTGTCCCTGTCAAGGTTTGCTAGGAACCTCGGGGGTAATGCTGGATGACCAGTTATCCTTTTCTATTCACCTTGCTGCTATAGCTGCTATATTTTGATTTTGCACCAGCAACCTCATACCTTATTTATCAGAACACACAGCTCAGTCCTTTATCTAAGCACTTGTACTTCACTTGTCAGACTGGATTACCGTAAATCTTTACTGACAGGACTGTCAGCATGTTCTGTGAAACCACTGCAGGCAATTCAAAATGCTGCAGCACATCCATTGTTCAGGCGGCTGAGACGGTCTCGCGTTACAGCCCCCCCCTCCTCTTTCTCCAGTGGCTCCATTTGCAGTAGGTGCCCACATCTCGTTAGAGTTGCTGGCTTTCAGAGCTGTTGACGGAAAGGCACCTGTGTCCATTCGCTCATCAGAAACCAAGCAAGTCTGATATCTACCCTGTGACAACAATGAAAACAAGTTTTGTACTACATGTTTTTCATGTGTGAATCCTCAACAATGTATCAAAGTAGAGTAGAGTTGCAGAGTGTGTACTATTGTTTTACTGGGGGACACAATTAGAGAGAAGAGTTGTAGAGTCCTGGTAACCTTCAAGCAACAGCTTAGGACCCATTTCATATGGCCACAGATGAACTAGCCTAACCCTTACCCTAACTCTAACCCTAACCCTGACCCTAACCCTAACCCTAAACCCTAACCCTAACCTTAACCCTAACCCTAACCCTTACCCTAACCCTAACCCTTACCCTAACCCTAACCCTTACCCGAACCCTAACCCTAACTCTAACCCTAACCCTAACCCTAACCCTAACCCTAACCCTAACCCTACCACTGATCCTCCCTGGTTCTCTGTCTTCATTCACTGCTCTGCTGAAAGCATTTCACTTGGCAATTCAGGAAGCTCTCCTATCTTTTGCACTTAGACTTCTGTTTTGTTTAACTCTTCTTCCCATAAACATCTTGCATTGGTTAGTTGTCAATCAACAAAAAGTTGACCTTGAACACTTTATGATTGTAGAATATTATCTACCTCTCTTGTATGTTGTTTTGGACAACAGTGTCTGCAAAACAAAAATAAATGAAAATGTAGTTCCAGTGTATCTGTTGAAATTACTAATTTTAAAGTTTGAAATATAATGAACATCAACCTTATAAAACAGACTTGCATTGTCAGTTTTAACCATTATTACTTTATTTTTTATTTAATTTCATTTGTCTGGTCAGTGGTGAATGAGTCAATAGAATGACATCAGCACACATTGGTTATGTAGAGGTTACATGAGATGCGATGATGTAGCTTTATGTTATTACTAGGTTGCTCCTGCTGTAATCTACTATACACCTACATCTTCTTTACCTTAGTAGTAAAATCCCAAACTGGCAGTTTTATGTTTGTCAAAATTTTATTTTATTTCCTGGCTTATTTTTCAGGTCTAAATTGCATGACTGTATCCAGTGATTTATTAGTTGATTTTCCTCAAACTTTCTTCATTTGTCCCACCCATGTCGCCACATAATTCTCATTGACGGGAATCACTACCTTCTGGCTGCCTGTCTCACAGAGCAGACTTCGGCGTTAGCTTTTGGCCAGACATACTTTCAGCCACTGGCCAGGAATTCCCACTGATATCCATCCCATCCCCAGTAATATAAGAACACTGCGTTTCTGCTGAGCATTACTGGGGAAATCCGCCATTGTTTTTAAGAGAAACTCATAAGAGAAAAAATGAGTCATACATCTTATTAAATAATATTCAGTTTATAATTCTGCCATGATCAAAGGATACTGTTTTTTTTAATATCCAGTGTTTATGTGATGCCTGTTATAGAAAAACGTATCATTGTTACTGGTCACCCACTTTAATTCATTTAATCGGTGGAGTCTTTGCCAGATCACAGAAACGAATTAGCAGGAACAAGTCAAAGACAATAAGCACCCAGATTTGCTCACATGGCCATTATCCTCATGCAGGATCCATGCATTTCTCTTTAGTCTCCAGCTGTTACACAGCTGCAGTGTCGTACAGTTCAGTGAAATGAGCTTCTGGACTCAATTTTAGTTATTTAGTTATTAGCTGAATCAAAAACTCAGTTTAAATTTTCACTTGACAACATTTTATTTATTATTATTATTGTGTATTAGTATGGTTGGAGCACTGTGGACAATTTAAGGAATTCGATGTGATTTTAATGTAGCAGTTCAGACACATATGTACTGCTATTTCAGAACTATTGATAAAACACTGAAGACACACGGTCTTTATAATAGATTGAACAGTTAGTATTCTCAGTGTTTGTTGTATACCACACAACACTACAAGAGAATAATACTAATATACTTCATACATATAAGATTCTTTTGTGAATTGTCCATTGTACAGACAAAATGTTTGTTTTATGTTTATGCTGTTGCAGAATGCAGGCCTTCTTCCAGCCGCACGCTCACATTATTGTCTCCCAGTTAGTGCTGCTCTTACTTTGACATTGTGGGCCTTCCCAAGACAACCAGTCTAGCCTTAAAGACATCTGTAAATTTCCTCTCTGGATTCAGTGACCTCATGTGCAAAATGACAGGGCGTGGAGTTGACTTGGCAGTGCTAAACCCACAAATTCGAGTCTTCAGCACTCCACGAATATTTTCAAGGAGATCCGTGAAAGACTTGTCTCCTTGGCATGACTCTCACCTGAAACATGAACACTGTGTTTTCATGTGGAGACACTCAGGTTTCTGGGGATTTAAAAAAAAAAAAATGAAAACAGAAGGTGAAATTGGAAGTTAGTTCATCTAGTTCAGGGGAAATGGTTTAGTTTGGATTTAGTTGGTTAGCAAAAGCTTTTATCCTGCCTGGCTGGCAGCTTAGTACCTGAACTGTTTGTTCAGCTGGACATCATGAGTAAAGCTAGTCAGTTCAGAGTCTTTGCTCAAGGAGCTTATTACAGTTAGGGCCCAACTGGCTGCCTTTGGGTTTGGAAATTTAGGGTCTGTCATGTTATCAGCATCCGAAGGGAAGAGTCAACACTCACCTCCCCGGACTCAATTCTTCCCAGACTTCCTCCTATGATTTAAATAAATAGTTTGAAAGCAGTGAATCTGCAACCTACAGTCAACATTCTGTTTGGCAAAAGTCAAGTGAGGCCATGTCAGAGATTTTGTGGTTATGTTACTCGAGGTTGAGTTGGAATTTCTGGAACCAAGGACAAGCAAATTAATGACACTTCACACTAAAGTTCATAATTAAGTATTGAAAACCTGAACAGCAAACCACAATAGTTAAGAAATTTATGAAACGCGAACAGTACTGTCTAAGATAAGAGGATTGTGTAATGCTGTATCTGGAGTTTCAGACTATCTGCTCAACTCCTAAACTCTTTGTAAAGATCATGATGACAAAAAAGTCCATCCATTCATTTTCCATAACTGGTAATGAACAGGATGCAAAGTCCTGCAGATCTCTGTGCAATTCATATCTATGTATGTGCGAAAAGGAACTTCATAACTGGATGGATAGCATGATTTGATGTGTTTCTCTTTCCTGTGAAACTGAAGTATGGTTGTCAAATTGACTCAGAACTGAGACTGTGAACACTTAGAAGTCAAAACACGTGCACACAGCCATAAATCAGTACAATGTTTTGATAATTGCACCCTTATGAAGTCTCCTTTGATGTGCACAATTTATCATATAAACATATATATACTTCCACAAAAAAAAACCTTAAAAATAATAATTCTTTTGCATTTCTTTTGGGGAGGCAAGGGGGGTCAGAGTGCATTTGGATTGGAGCAGAGCCCTCACTTTGATTAATTACTTCTGATCTGGATGTGGCTAAGAATTCAGATGCAAATGTTTTGGACACTTTGGGTTTACTGAGTGTATTAATGGGAGGCATTTTGACCTATTAATAAAGATTTGTTTAATGAGATGGTTAATCACCAACTGGTATGCATAACTGTTTGTAGAGGCACATTTTTTTCAGGGTGAATGTCAAGAAGGGAACATCTGTAGCCCTTAAATTACATGTGCAGGACACTGACACATAACTTGAAGTAAAGCAAACCTCACTAAAATTGTCATTGAGATGTAACAGGAGTGCTTTAGTTGCTATTCTTACTCATTTTTACACTGACTGGGATGTTGGAGTGTTGCTATAAAAGGACGTTTCTGTCTCTGCCACTCTACCTCCAGACGTCCTGCAGCTCACTGGTCCAGCGATCCACAGCTGGAGCATGAATGCTGGGCTTTGTTCCCATCCAGCGCCGAGCTGCGTCTGACAGAGAGCACGACTCAGGGAGGAGGGGAAGGTTCGAGCCCCTCACCACAAGGCTTGGGGATGCCATGCCCCACATAGATGGACACCGAATTCCTCTCCTGATTTTGAATTTTTCTTTTTTATGGTGCCATAAAACATAGTACTGTACCGTGGTACAAGACATAGTGGCTTGGATTAGCATCCAAAGCCCCCGTTTCAAAAACAGGGAAATATCTCAAATAAAACTTATTTCTAGTCAGACTGAGAAGCCCGTTAGACAAAGGGAGTCTTTCTGGGGGGAACGGAGTGAATTCCAGCTCAGTCCTAAAGTGAAACCAGAAGGGCTGAGTATTTGGCTTGTATGGAATTACATTGCTTTCCTCCCAGTGGATGCAGTGACCAGGAGCCGTACTGCTGACTCCTGCAGTGGGTGTGCTGATGGAGTGGGATGGGATGGGATGGGATGGGATGGGATGGGATGACACTTTCTTCCCCCGCTTTCTTAGCTTCTCCCACCTTGTCCCATTAGATCAGCCCTGTGGTGGTTCCCTGGGAAATCGAGGTGTCAATGTTCAAACATGCCTGACTATCATCATCATCATGTGGTCGGCCTCACTGAAAGCACCCCTCCCTCACTGTCAGACTCACATCGGCCAGATATAACGCTAATGTAACAGTCAACATGGTCGCTATTTACTCAGCCGGTCAGATCATTATTATGACATTCAATATTCAATATTGTATCAGATGCTGATACAATTAATATGACTGAAGGTTTTTGGGTATAGTGAAATTACAGTTGAACCCCAGTGAATCCCAAAACCTATCCAGGATAAGCAAGTGGGAGATGGATGGATAGATGACAACTGGAAACAGGCCAAACCCATACCATGTTAGTTATTTTTACTGGTACACTCATTAAAAAAAATGGGAATCCCTTTTCACTGATGAAACATTGTTCGAGCTATTTTGTCTGTTTTCTCAAATTCTGCTTATGGCAAAGCTGAGATGTTCCTTTGCTGGTTCCCTCTCCCCATGGCGACCTGCCCCCGTTCACATCCGACTCCTGTTACCACACGTGGCAGGAAGTGGGCTGTGTCAGCCTCTCCTTGTTTGTCTTGTATCCTTGTTGCCGAGGGCTGACAGTCTGTAGGTACTTCCATAGACCCTCTGAAATACAACTCACACGTGCGTGAAACACAGATTCAGCCACCCACACGTGCGAGCTTTCTTCAGAATGTTTAGAAGTGAAATAATGAATCCTAATGTAACCGTGTGGCCCAATAAAACAATAGTATGCACTGGAATATATAACAGTGAAAAAACCCCGTCCCTGAGGCACATAATCTCACAGAGGTTTACTTTGAATATTACAATTTTTAGTTACACTAAGAAATTGGATAATCAGTTTTTTGTTTCCCCAGTTGCTCTACAATATGTTGTTTTGCCTTATTTACATAAACTTATTTGAACACATTTCATTTTGTCATAAACCCAGTCCAATAATGAGTAACACACCAGTTTTATGTGAAGGTATATATATATATATATATATATGAGGAAGAGATAATTAGATAATTTTGTTCCACTGCTTAACATTTTTGTGTAAAAGGTTATAAATTGTGTGGGCATTTATTACAGCTGTGGTTAGTAATGCATTGCCACCAAATATCTTCACAGCCCAAACTTTAGGGTACGTGAACCACATAATTCTCTGAGAGCCATAAAACAGCTGAAATTTACAAAGCAATTATGTGTCAGCGAAGTTTTTGGTTTTCATAGTGGGTAAATAAATATATTTGCCCTGGGTTACCCTTCAGCTTTTGGATTAAATGGCGTTCAAAAAGTGCATTTTCATCCGCAGCGGAGATTGATGATATCGTTGCAAAAAGGCAACACTTGGAAGGCAGGAGATGAGGAAATGATGAGTTCACCATCAGAGAACTTCAGGGCTTCCCCTCCCACCCAGGCTCGCCTGGGGTCGGTTCCTGCTGTTTGTCGTTACTTCCTACGCTCTCATCTGGCACTTCTTCAATGGAGGTATTTCTCACCTAGTGTTGCACCCACTAAGCTTCAGTGCTGCAAACTGTCGCTAGCCTGTGACAAACTAACTGCTAAGTCTACTTGCCCATTTACACTTGAAAGCATCAAAGTGACTATGCCTTAGTTTGTCCAGCAGTGCTCTAAGAGCTTATCCAGTAGAGGGCTGGGGGTTTGGAACTTCTGCCAGGTGGGAGAGTGCATCAGCTAGCAGACGGCCAGGAAAGTGCATTGTAGGGCAAACACAATTACTCACAATGGGAAAATTAGAGATGCCAGCTCACATATCAGCATGTCATTAGGCTGAAATAAAAGCAACAGAGGATACCCTCATGACACGGGGTGTGAGGTGATCAGTCCTGGAGTGTGAGGTGATCAGCCCTGGAGTGTGAGCTGATCAGCCCTGGAGTGTGAGGTGATCAGCCCTGGAGTGTGAGGTAATCAGCCCTGGAGTGTGAGGTGGTCAGCCCTGGAGTGTGAGGTGATCAGCCCTGGAGTGTGAGGTGATCAGCCAGCGAGCCACTGTGGCACCCTTCTTTAGGTGGAATATCATATGTAAAAAATATAAACTTTAAAAGTTACAAACAGTTGAACAGAAATTCAGGAAGGAAGGACCATTTTGTCAATATGGAGTTTTGAACATAATTGCTAAAAAGCACCTTGAACTATCCTGCAGATAGAGTTATTGCTTTCTTTCTTGCTCTGCACTGTAAAGCAGACTATATTTAGTTAAAGGCTGGAGAAATCGCGATAGCACTCTGACTCCCATCCGCTAGCTTGCAGAGCACTTGTTTTATTGGGGGGGGGGGCTGACATACTGGTTTGATTAAACATATTTTCTTTAGCAGCTGGAATGTGAACCGGGGCCTTTCCACGGTCTTGAAAACATGCAAAGCTTTGCTTACATCCAGAGATTTATTTTGTGGTTTCTATTAATTGAGTGTTCAGGGTAACTAAAGGACCTTCGTTTCGTTTCACAGCTCGAAGCATGAAGTTAGCTCTTGCAATAGCTGGGAGTTCTGTAAACACACAATATGTTTGTCTGAAGATTCCAGACCTACTCCTGAGTAGCTCTGGACCCATAACTGGCTCACGTGTTGTTTTTTTTTGGTATGTCCTTTTACTCTTAATTATACTTATATTCTTTAACTGTAGTGTGAAATAGTATTCATTATACCCTTCCCCATCATAATGTCATAATGTGCCTATCATTGGCAGTTTTTGCTCAGAGTCACAGTGGCTGAGAGGATATGGCGTTAAACGCAAAATCTAATGAGGTTTTCCCATGCAGATTCAAATCCTGTCTGTAATGTGGTGCTTTGCTTTTGGGTGGTGCTGTTTCTATCACCCTGCTTGGGTAATTTAAGCTCCTGAAAAATACCTGTAATGCTGGCATTTTGGGTAAAAAATTTATGTCCTAATGATGCGATCCCATTTGGGGAAGAAGTCCCAGCGACATCTGATGCTCCACAAATAATTTTAAAACATGCTGCCAAATCATCTCTGGGCCTCTTGTTTTAGCGATGGCATTGCCATATTAAGAGGCATAAGGAGCCTCACGCACGATATACTGATTTTAAGAGGCTTCTCACTGAAAAGCACAACAACCTCAGACTACAAAACCTCTTCCATTGCTCATGTGCCCGCAACCTCCCACAAATCAACAACCATAAAAACGGCACCTACTGTGAAGCATTTAGCTATTAAAAAGTTTGCTTCAAACCAGTTCATACAAACGTGTGGGTGGCCCCTCTCCTAGTACAAAATCAAGCAACAAGATTAAAATATAAATACAGAAGTTTTTCTAGGACAGGACCTCCCCACTATCTATATTTAACACAAGTGGAGGCTGAACCATGTGTTGTATGTTAGGCTGAGTTATCAGCAGACCCAGGATGCTGGTTCTCAGAGAAGCCTGGAATCCTCCCAGTGGTCCACAAAGTTCACAGTCACTCCGCAGCCCATGCACTTATCATCTCCAAAAGCACGGAAAGATGTGACCGTTGGTAATCGTCAACTGGACAGTTGTGGAGGAATGTGTCTTGGGAGATTGACCTTGGGTTATTCATCTAATGATCTGTGCAGAAGTTCGGGGGACAGGCTCTGACTGTTATCTGTGCATATGCATTAAACACCAGTTCAGAGTATCCGGCCTTCTTGGAGACCTTAGATGGGGTGTGGGAGGGTGCGTCCTCTGGGGACTCCATTGTTTTGTTCAGGGACGTTAATGTTAATGTAGGTAACAAGGGTAACGAGAAACCCAATTGGGAGGAAGAGCCTGCCCGATCTGAACCCGAGCATTGATCTATTTTTGGATTTCTGTGCTAAACCCAGCTTGTCCATAACAAGCATTATGTTCGAAAATAAGGGTGTTTGTAAGTGCACCAGGCACCGGAACAGCTTTGGTCGCAGTTTAACGATCAATTTTGTAACCTCGTCTTCCAATTTGCGTCCACTTGAGTGACACTCAACTTTTAGACACTCGAGTGAAGAGAGGAGCTGAGCTGTCAAAGGATCGGCACTTGGTACTGAGTTGGATTCAGTGGTGGGGTAGGATGTGGAAAAGACCTGGTAGACCCAAAGGCATAGCAAGGGTGTGCTGGGAGTATCTGGCGGAGGCCCGTGTCCGAGCGATCTTCAACTCACACTTCTGGAAGAACTTCTCTTGCATCCCAAGGGAGTCAGGGGACATTGAGTCTGATTGGGCAATAATCTGGCATTCCAGTGCTGAGGCAGCTGTACAGAGCTGTGGCCGTAAGTTTGTTGGTGCCGGTCGTGGTGGCAATCCCCAAACCCGGTGGTGGACACCAGCAGTAAAGGGAGATGTCTGACTGAAGAAGGATGCCTTCCAAAAACTCGGTGGTGGTAGGGTTCCAGGGGTGGATGATATTCAGCATGAGTTCCTGAATGCTCTTGAAGTTGTTCGGCAGACACTTCAATATTGTGTGGAGGGTAGGGACAGTGTCTTTGAATTAGAAGACTGGGGTGGTGGTCCCAGTCTTTAAGATAGGATGTGTGCTAGCTTCAAGGTGATCGCACTCCTCAGCCTCCCTGAGAAGGTCTATCTTGGGGTCCTGGAGAGGAGGGTTGAACCATGGATTCAGGAGGAATAATGCAGATGGAGCCCTAGACCACTTCATCACCCTCACAAAGATACTGGAGGGTTCATGGGATTTTGCCCAGCCTGTCTACATGTGTTTTGTGGACATAGAAAAGGCGTATGATCATGTGCCTTAGGGGGTTCTCTGGGGGCTGCTTCAGGAGTATGGGATATGGTATTCATTACTGCAGGCCATCAGGTCCATTATGAAAGGAGTGAAAGGTTGGTTTGCAGTGCCAACAGTCAGTCAGACTCGTTCCTGGAGGCTGTTAGACTCTGCCAAGGTTGCCCTTTGTCACCAATTCTGTTCATGACTTTTATGGGCAGAATTTCTACATATAACCAAGAAGTGGAGGGGGTCCAGTGTGGTGACCGTATAATTGCATGTTTGCTTTTTGCAGAAGGTCCCATTGGCATCAAGGGGCTGTGACCTGCAGTGTGCACTGGGGCAGTTTGCAGCTGAGTGTGAAGTAGCTGAGATGAGGATCACACCTCTAAGTTTTTGACTGGAAAGGGGAAGATTGCCCTCATGGGGGGTAAGTTACTACATCAACCAGAGGAGTTTAAGCATCTCCAGGTCTTACTCATGAGTGAGGGCAGAAGGGAGTGGGAGATTGACAGGTGCATTGGCAGTAATGCGGACACTGTATTGTTCTGTTAAATAGAGAGCTCTGTTCTGTATTTCCCATTCTGTATTACTCTCTCTAATGATTTTTAATGTATCACAAAACATCCATGCAAAGTGTGTTGGGATGACTCTCTTGTGAAAGGTGCTATATAAAAATAAATTGAATTGAATTGAGAGCTGAGCCACAGGGCGAAGCTATGCATTTATTGGTTGATCTTCGTTTCCACCTTCATGTGTGGTCACAAGCTCTGGGTAGTGACCAAAAGAATGAGATCATGGATTCAAGCGGCAGAAATGACTTTCCTTCACAGGATGTCTGGCTTCCCCTTTAGAGCGAGAAGTTTGGATTTTCATGTAGAGCTCAAAGTAGAGTCTCTGCTCCTCCACATCAGAAGGAGCCAGTTGAGGTGGTTAATGCATCTAAGATGGATGCCTCCTGGCTGGCTCCCTGAGGAGGTGTTTCGGGTATGTTCAACCCGGAGGAGGCCTTGGGGCAGATTCAGGAGGGATTAAGGAGGAGACCCTGGAGAGATTACATGTCTTGGCTGGCCTGGGAATGCCTTGGTTTTCCGCTGGAGGACCTGGAGTAGTTGGCTAGTGAGAGGGAGGTCTGGGCATCCCTGCTTACACTGCGGAACCCATGGCCCAACCCCAGATAAGTAGCACATAATGGATGTATAGATGGATATCTTCATAAATATTTGGTGTCATGTTCACATCTCATCTTTATATTTCATGCATTTGTTTCTGTTTTCTTGCTACTCTGGATGTTTTTAGCAAATTTTATTCTTTAGCTTACATACATAATACAGTTACAGATCTTTATATCTTGACTGAGGCTACAGTGTGTTACTTGACTGAATCTCCTGATTCAATGGGCAAATATTTGGACTAAAATAAAAATGGAAAATTGACAGTTACATTCTGTTAGGAAATTCTGTTAGGAAAATTAGGATAACAATCTTTTGTATAATTCTGAGGAAAGTTAAGGTAGGTTCAGCAGGTCCTAGACTCCAAGCAACAAAGCCGGCCTGTCACATGGTTAGTCTGCCACCTGAATTCTGGGTGAGCAAAACTCTTGCCTTCTTTCTCAGGTTCTAGTACAGCTGCGCATGGAAATTAAAATCCACATGCAGCTGGATCCTTGCAGCCCAGGAGCTGTTTATATATGTAACTCACACCATACCTGGTTTCCAAAGACATGCTGTGGGCACATTTCTACAGCATGCAGAAGGGGGTGTGTATGAGTGGTATGAGAAGAATGTGATATTGTAAGCATTAGTGATCATTATGGCCGCCAGTGCTCTGAGGCCCTGTGTATTTTAATAGTGTAAATGTAAAATAACAAAGCCTTGTAACTGCCTCTATTATTCAACCATAAATTTCTATTAAGTTTGTTTTATGATGCTGGCGTCCTGTCCAGGGTGCCCCCCTGCCTCATTCCCCGTGTTTCCAGGATAAAAGTTTGGAAGATGGATATATTCATCCTCAAAAGCATTGTGTTTTTCTGTTTATACATCATGTCAGTCTTCTCAAATTTTAAACTGTATTCAGATAGAACTGCTCAAAAACACACAGACAGATTTGGTTGTCTCAGTCCCATCAAGCCTCTGTGTGACAGACTGGGTGCATGAAACCGCAAAAAAAATGACACATATTTTTGAAGATCTTTGTGTGGAGTAGAATCAGGAATTCCTGCCCCCACGGTAAGCTCTCTTTGTATAGGAATGGCTGGCATATGTCTCGATATCACACTATGCGAGATAATAGAAGATATTAAAAGCTATATGCTATCCTGACATTGTTACAGCTGGGCGGGTGGTCGGCGTTGGTGGGCTGTGCCATTTGCAGAAACCCCCACGTCAGAGGGTCACACAGGCGTCCACCTGCTTGTCCCTTACCCTCTGACCCCAGATTAACAGATGATCACTGGGTCCCTGTTCTGTCACCATCATCCCTGACAAGACCCAACAGGCACTATTATCAATGATCCTTCCCCCAGCATTGGGGGTTAACCTGGACCCAGTTACACCCCTTCTAGCTATATTTCAGGTTACTGGGACGTTACTTAAGCATGAGGGTAGCTTGGAAATGCTAATGGTATTGCAATTAAAATATCTCCATGAATCCCTCTTGATTCCTTTGTCCTAGGGCAAATAACACTGCCTTGTTTTATTTACCTTAAATCAGTATGGATTTCTTAAGTATCCACCATTATGTCGGTGGAGATTATTACTTAGTGATGGTTTTTGCTGTAATTGTTAATGGTAACATATGTTCAGTCATATCTATTGTAAAAGACTTTGGTTGGCTGCATGTTGGGACACAGGTCCTTCTGTCTAGTTGAACTGCTGACATGCAGTACAAGGCAATGTTGCAATGAGACCCATCTCCTCTGCTGCCAGAAGATGTCTTATCCAGTCGCAATGCAGATAACATCTCCCCAGCCTCCATGTTAAAATGGGCCCAATGTGTAAATATGCAGTTTATTCTTACGACGATAGGCAGAGTAAAAACATGGACTGCAACCAAAAATCCTGGTGCAGACTAAATGGACTTCTAAAATACACATTGGAGTAAATCCATGACGTACAGGATGGGGGGGGGGCTGAATCCAGGCAGCACAGGGCACATGGCAGGGGAACAGCCTGGGTTGGAAGCCAGTTCTTTACAGGGAACACTTTGGGCAAATTATTGATGCCAAATTGCCTAATAACATGGAAGGAAACCTACGAGACACAGGGAGAATTTGTAAAATCCACAAAAAGAGCGGAGGCAGGATTTAAACCCCCTAACCTGTATTTATGACACCCTTGAGCCACCCACTGAGGTGCCCTGGCACCCAGAATTTAATTTTTATTCGAAAGCAGGACCAGTCTTCCAGCACCGCATTGGTCAGTATTCCTCGACAGTCCACGGCTGAAATTCTAAAGTACAAATGACTGATAATTTCAATTTTAGAATATACCTTGCAGCATCCAGGTACCCATTTATTGAAACTACTCTGCTAAATAGTTTAAGATTGAAAACAGGATTTACTTCTTTTTTTTAACAATTCCATGTGAATCTGTATCTTTCAAATACGTATTGGGCACTGTGACAGTCAGGAAAGGAACAAACTTTAATGTCTCCTGGAAAAGAGCAAAATCTCAGAGGAATACATTAAGTGTCCGTCCACCCACCTAACAATCCATTAACAATCCACTCACTGGGGACCCTGAAGCCGTCTCAGACAGCAGTGGCCACTAGGCGGGACTCAACCTTGGACAGGATGCCAACACAGGACACCTGCGACAGCACACTCAGTCACACACTAAGGGCAATGCAGAGATGTTAGTTCGCCTAACTGCGTGTCTTTGGACAATGGGAGAAAACCAAGCTACTTGGATTAACCAGGAGACAACATGCAAATTGCCTGTGTGCTAAGCCATGAGTATATTCTCTACAGCTCTGGCTTGCCTGTGACACTTAAGATTGCTTGTCACGACTGTTGAGCAATATTGACTTAAACAGTAAGTCTATTCCTCGAAGCGCATCTATTCCAGTCTATTCCATTTTACCTCAGCGCCCTCCAGGGGGATGGCAGCATGAAGGACCACATCAATCTGTCTATCGATGAAAACGAGGTGAATGGGTCAGTTAAAGGTCAATTAAAATAACCTGTCCATCTTCATACTGATATCCATAAAATCCACATGACAGAGTTGGCACGAGCAGTTGATAATGGCATTTTAACGGGGCTCTTACTTGCAAAATAATAATAATAATAATAATAATAATAATAATAATAATAATCTAACAATGATGACAGAAAGTGCACAGAAAGTTTTATTGTTCAACAGTTCGCCCTGAAAAGGGTGCCTAACCAAAAACAGATGTTTAAACTGAAGTCATAGCACAGAAAATATAAAAAACACAGTTTTATCCTAAAAAATAAATATATAAATAGACTTGGATATAGGCTGCCCATCTAATAAAGACTTCTATAAAACACGTTGGGGTTTGCTTTCATTTAGGTAATCGGAACTTTCCTGTGTATGATTCTCTACTCTGATAACTAAAATGTGGGAGGTTTTTTTCTGGAATCCTCATGGGCGAATTTTTTGGAAGCGTAGGATAGGAGTGTAGCGGGTACCGGTGGGGGAGCACAGAGAGGACGGGAAGAGTGAGTATATGCCTGAGAGAGAGAAAGAGAGAGAGAGAGAGAGAGAGAGAGAGAGAGAGAGATTTGGTATACGTTAAAGCATAGAGGAAGGCCGATGTTTTGTAGTTCCGTGAGTATTACCACCACTTCGTACGAATAACACTTAAGTTATCGGGAGTTTAGTCTTCAGGCTACTTCAGTGGAAAATAATTCCATATGACTCTCATTATTTATATTATTTGCTTGAGATAATAAAATATCATTTTGAATGTAAAACAACCAATAAATAGACAAATTAAATATTTTCATTGGACAGTAACCAAGAAAATCATTATGGAAAAATAGCATGAGCTTCACGTACTCGAAAGTGGCAGCGTGCGTCACCACGGATTTCCACGTTACGGTTTACGATTCATTTCTGGGATCTGGAAAACTTGGAGTGTTCTTTGGAAGCAGGCGATCTCTTGTTTTTTACGGGTATTTTTGGAATATAAGTGTGTGTTGGAATCTATAGTGTGAGTTTTTTTTCTAGGGATGGCAGTATCTATCCTACATATTTTCTTAGTTTTTACGTTTTTATCGGGCACAGTCTGGAGCGCATCCTTTTCTAGTCGATATAATTCTTTCGGGGGGCAAAATCAACCCCAGACGCAGAATGGGGCAAGAGCAGCGAGCAGACACAGGTACAGTATTTTTTGTAAGTTTTCCCTTTTCGCTGAACTAATTTAAATCATAAATTTACATTTGTTTTTCAACATTTGCTTTTATTTAGGTCGCGTGCTGTGTAGTATACTGTGTAAAAGTATATCCATTAGGCTATATGAGTTAAAATGTTAATCGAAATACGTTTACTGACATTACAAACAGTCCTGAATTTAGCGACCATAAAATTCTGTCAAATAAATTGCCTAATGCAAGAAAACACGGGAACTTGCTCCTTATTAACTATTTAGAATGACTGAGAGTGGAAGAAGTTGATATAAAAGTTGTTTCGTTTTTGATTTCGTTTAGTGTTTTTCCCGTCTTCGCATGATTATGGCGAATATGGAAAATTTAAATTTGTCAAGTGACAATTATGATTTTATAAGAAATTTGAAGACAACACAAGGAATTCAAAGGGCTTAAAAGAGACAGATGGCTATCCTTAACAGAGTATACGAGGCCCCAGCGGAAATTTTGTAAGTGATAAGCATTTAAAGCGCTGCCTAATATAACAAGACCGAATCATTCATTGTATTTCCAGGAAAATAAAACAAATAGAGAATAAACCTGAAAACAAATCTGCCCATAAAAAATGGAATACCACTTAAAGCTGTCATATAAATGCATTATAGATAACATCATGATGGATTATAATGCATTCATAAAGTATTATGATCACGGTTATTAATATTTAGAAAAACGCATAACACATTATAGCCATGTTTATTGTGCATTATCAATGCTGTCATGCATACTGCACTATAAATGAATTCATTGTATATCATACTTACCATTATAATGCATTATGAAGCTATTTATAGTGCATTATAGATGAAAGCTTCATAGAGCATTCATAATGTGCGTTATGATTCATAAAGTGTTACCAAAAATCATATAGTTATTTTAGGGAATATGTGCTGTATTAAAGTGGTAAAATATTGAAACATTAATATATTACCATTTCACAAAAACATGGATGTTGTTTAGTTCAAATAAGTGTTTTGGCAACTAGTGAAAGAAAGATAACATGTTCTAACACAGGAAGGAGATTAAGATTGGGTTAACAGACATGAAAAACCATGTTTACAGATTAATATTGGAGTATATGCAGGCTAATTCTGAGCCAGGTTTAAGCTATTAGCCATTAGCTATTTAGCTTATAGGAGAATTACTGTGCCATTAAATATAATGTGCAGCTGTCCCCAGGCCAACAAGCATCCTTTGAGGGAATGTATTGGTGTCATGTAATTAGCTGGGTGTGATGTGGAAACTTCTCAGACGGTGATGTGATCGGGGCCTCCAGACCTCTGAGCTGATGTAACTCAAGGTTTTTTAAAGTAATTTCACTAATTTCAAATAACAGGTATGTGGGAGACAACATGCCATATCAAAGTTTGTCCTAGCTGGCCTTTGGTGGGTCTCTGTGGCTGTGCGCTGGCCCTGCGGGCCTTAGTTAGTGTTGGTGTAATGCAGAGGCTGCGCCAGCTGTACGTGGTGTTAAGTGCAGCTCGTTTGACCGAGCTCGTTTGAAAGGCTTAACTTGCGTGCAGTGCCTGTATGGGGGGCACCTCCAGAGAATTTAAATAGAGCAGACGCTGTGAAACCCCCTCCTGGAATGTCACCCCAGCCTCTCTGCTGTCAGCACACGTGTCATGTGGGACGGCCGTCCAGCCCGGCGACACAGGCACTTGGGGAGACAGTCGCCCCCCCAGAGCTCACGCTCACACCCCTATCCAGGGCACAGAGAATGCGGGACTCGCTGTAGCGACCTGAATATTTGTTTGGACAGATGTGCGGGCTGCTCATCTGGAGTGCAGCATTTCTTTTTTTAGTTTGAACTCTTCAATTTCAACAGAATTCTCCAATTAAAAAATTATTTCAGAAATCAGCGCATTATAGGAAATGAAATTCAGTTGTCGGTAATAACGTACAACCTGTATGCTCAGTAAACTGAAATTCTAGCTGTGGGTGATCCAATCATCTGGATAGTGAGTTACAGTAAAAGCATTATAATATTATAATTAAAGGATATGACATGTATGAGAAGATGCCTCTGAGCTCAGCATCTAACATATTAACGGATGGATGAATTGTCGGATAGATAGATAGATAGATAGATTGATTGATTGATGATAGATAGATAGATAGATAGATAGATAGATAGAT
>JAODUD010000039.1:9640604-9651058 GCA_026784285.1 Stomatorhinus walkeri | reverse complement strand
AAAAAAACAGATATTTATCACATTATGGGGACATTGTGTCCCCATAAGGATAGGTATACCCGCTCGCACATACACACACGCACACACACATTAGGACAAGTCGGTATAGTAAATGGGGAGATATTTGTATATACTTAAAAATACTAAAAATCTGTAAGGTGATACATGCATTTCAGGTCAAATTGATTTACTGAGATGTATAAAGGTTTTAATTTGAAAAACTTGGCCGAAGACCAAGATATTGCATTTTTATCTGAAGGTCCCACCAGTCAGCCCATCCTTTTCTGCTTATAAAAAGGTAGTTTCCTTCAGATAACAATATAAAGGGCATAATGACGTTGTTATTGTTTTGTTCTTGAGACTCCTGTGATCTGCATATTAGGTTCACTTGGGACCACATTACATTCGCTTTGTATGCTTAAATCAGCCTAACATCCACATCGAAGACTCATTCTCTTGATGTGGTTTGGACAGGAAAACGGTTTGGTTCCGCAGCTCAAGTGAAAACATGGATTATATTGAAGCAGTCGGTGATATCCTTTATCTGCCCTAGTAATAATACCTGACATCAATGACCAGACCATGTACCTAATGCTATATAAATACTGCTGTCATTTCCCATCCCATTGCATACTTTGAATGCAAACACCAGTGTCCTCAGTCCCCTTTGACTTTTGCTTTAGCTGACAGACCTTAAAATGAAGGTTGGCACGGATTGGCCACTCCGAAGCGGCTGCGTCTGGAGGATGTTTGAGCAACGCCTGCAAAGTTTCAGTGGCCATATCATGGCTATGGCCGCCCCATTGGCATCTTAGGAATGGGCCGGTCAGGTTTCTGTTTGGATCCTCAGCAGTTCCGCTAAATGCTCTGAAATGACCCCAGTGGCTGTGGGAAAATGCGAATAAGAGTCAACATGCACTGGCTGTGAGCAGGCTGTAGGATGCGTGTGGTGGTGGATGCTGGGGGGGGCAGCGGGCACTGTTAATTTAATCTCCCCACATGACACGAGGCAGGATAAAGGACATTCAATAATTAGATTATTAAAGAGATTATTACCATAAACTCAGAGTGCTGGTTATTTAATTGCCAATTAACCTTTTTCATAGAACACGTGCACTCTAGGGGTACATTTCATGTTATAATGAGTGCTGCAGGGTGGTTTTGCGTATAACCCCCCCCCCCCCCCCGGGTTAGGAGTGTGAATCCCAGCCCCGGTTCTGTGTGTGTAGAGTTTGCATGTTGTCCCCGTATTTGTGTGGGTTTCCTCCTGTTGTCCGGAACCCTGCAGTTTGATGTTCAGGTTTCTTTAAATCACCCTGATTGAGTGCCCTCTGATGTACTGCATCCTGTCTGGGATGCACTCCTGCCCAGTGCTCTATTACTCTTTACTGGCTAAGCGGAATGAGCAGTGAATCCTCACCTCTTAGGGCATGTTTAGAAAACTGTAAAAATGCCTGAAGTCATTCATTGTCCAATTGTATATATTGAAGCATGGATGTATATACTAAATTTACATTTAAGTAAAAGTTTTTTCTTCTGATTTAAATGTGAAGCATTTTGTGTAGCATTTTGTAGCATAAATTACACATTCATATACGCATTTTATTTTATAATGTCTCAGCAATAACTGTCTCCTACGCCTTTGCCCCGAAACACTAAAACTTTTGTTTACCTACTCAGTACGAAGTAATGTTTCGTTAATAGCAAAATTGTCTTAAACGCTCTTGGAAAACTGAACCTGACCAATGTAGAGTCCATTCCCTATTATGTGTTTTACTTGCAGGAATAAAGGTGATTCAAACATCACAGCGTTGTGTCTTGGTTGTTGTGGTACCTCCCAGGTCGTAATTGCAAGTAGCACGGCTTAAGTGCTGCATAAAATATAGAGCTAGTGGGCTTAAGCAACTCTGATAATGCTGGAAAAGTGCTGTAAAAAATAATGAGATGACGTGGTGTGAGGCAGGAGGTGATCGGGGCGCTGGTGTGGAGCAGCACTAAGCGGCCTGCAGCCGACGTAGCGCTGACAGATTATAGTGCAGTTACTGTTATCTCGCAACCCGAGCATTGCGGCTCTATGTGGGTGACGCAGGGCGTAATGGCGAGATGGAAATGACATTCACATTCATTATTGTAACCGAAACAGATGGGGAATATCATGATGAATCTTGTGGGTTGTGATTAAAGGATACACACAGTTATGTTTCAACTCACTATCTGCAGAGTTAAAACACAAGTGTTTGGAGAGAGGCAGGAGTCAGATTTAACATCGCGGTTCATCTTACCTCTGGCAGTCAGTTTTGATTGTCAGTGGCTAACGTTAGAGATTTCGTTCTTTGCGTTTCTCTGCGGTTGATGCTTGCTTTCGATACCAAGATGACTTTCATGCTTGGGGCTGTTCACCCAACACACTAGTGCAGTGATTATTCACACCCCCGCAGGCAGCCAGCCGTGTAACCTGGTTTTAGAAGTTACACATGGCTTTGCATTTTGATTTATTTCCATCATTCCCGTCATAGTCATCATTTTTCTAAGCTTGTATAAATACTTTAACACACAAACATGACTCCGACTGTTTCTTCCCAGCTATAACTTGTCTGACTGGACAGAAGGCCTCTGAGAAACGCCTTTGACAAATGCACACATGCTGTTCAACCCAAGCCTGCTCAGATGCAATCTCTGTAATTCAGTGCAGTGCAAAGTGGAGATACAAATAGCTACTGTTCCTGTGAGTGGAAATGATGAGAAATGTTCAGAACAGGCATTCAAGCGGGGAAGTTAGTGTGACTGCAGGGAACAAAAAACCCCACTTTTCCTTATTTTTGTACTTTGGCCTCTCTCCCCTTCAGCATATAGCCAGACCGTTGGAGAGAGTTAAGGAGGTAAATCAGACCTTTTTCCACAGCTTGGCAGGACATTGTGGCAATATGCTGACTTGATTCCAGAATAAGACCTCGCTATGCTTTCAAGTTACTTTTCCAGTTAATTTATATACATTCCCAGCAGTTTACAGTGTGGCAATATGATAAATGTCAAACTGGGGGGAAATATATTTTAACATGAAAATAATGAAATGTCTTCTGACCTGCTGATGTAATTTATGTAGTTTTTAATGTTTTATTCTGTGAGGGTGAGAAAAGACAGAATAAGACAAAGCCTGGGCATCTGATAGCTTATCTCTAAGAGTGTCAGTCTTATTTAGAATGTTCCGTAACCTGGACCCTTCTCTCCTATGGATATAGACAGTGTCAGACACTTCCTAAACAATCAATGATTGTTTTTTTCTTTGCACAGAAAATATTACCAGGCCTTAAAGAATATTGTTTCTGAGTATTGTGTCTGAATAGCCATTTGGTTGAAGGATGTTGCACATATAGTATATGTCTAATATGCTTTGAATTGAATTGAATGTATAGTTTCAGGTATGCTGCACATGCACCGATCTTAGTACAGAGGGAGTGTTTCTCAGTCACACGTTCTGAAATAAATTCCTTGCAGGAATTTCCAGGAAATGTGTGACCTCTAGGGGAATCAGATCCTTCACCCCTCTAGTGCTCAGTGGCCCGTGCCGTGCTGCTTCATGCGTATCTGCTTGGAGGTCACAACACTGGCCTATCGGGCACTGAAGGAGCAGGAGGAGGTTAGAGGTCACGACACAGCTCCCTAGGCCATGAAAAAAAGCTCATTGTGAGGAAAATCTCTACAGGAAAGCTCATTGTGTTCATTGAACTTATAAAGTCATTGCACTGGATCCACAGGGATCCTTATTTTGACATAATGGCACTTATTTTTTTAAAATCTTACATTGCTGATGACTGAGCTGCGCAACGAAAGGCTAAATGCATTCTGAGGCAGATGAATTAGAGCCATTGGATTGCCTGAGTCTTTCAGTCTGTTTTCAAGTAAGATCTATATACTTGCACATTACCCTTGTTCTGATTTGTGAACCAAACATTTAAAAAATAAAATTCTTGGCTTCTGAAGACTTTAGCCACTTAAGCATGGTATTGCTTTCCTTTAATGTCATTGAACCCTGAACCAGACATTAACCAGTGCTTTCTCTGTCCCTGGAAAGTTCTGCAGGTCTCAGTGTGAACTCGTCTACCTCTGGCAGTCACGTATGCTAGGGGCTCCTTGGAAAATATGACAATGAAGGAACGGCATTTATAACTGTGTGGAGATTAGAGGAGCTCGTGAAAGAGGTTTCTCTGGTAGATTAAGTTATCGCAGTTTGTGTTGGGCACAGAGACAGCACATTGACGAAAGGCAATCTTGCCAAGAAACATTTTTTTTCTATGGGCCATCTGGACCTGACCCTGTGGTGAATGGGATTATGGAGGACTGTGAGTGTGTCAAAAGTGAAAACTCTTCATAATGGCTGCAGAACAGCTAGTGGAAATACTGGAAAGCAGAGACATGGTGTTACAGCAAAATGATAACTGGCTGAGATGTGTCACATAATTACCCGAGTGGATAATTACAGAACCTGGTCATTGAGCCCGGACTGGCAGCTATATATTATATTCATTGATGGCGTTTATCCCCAGTGTTTTTCAGCTCCTTGTGGTCAAGAATACCTGCATACAAGCAGGGTCCTCATTTTAGGTATTTAGAGTTAAAAAGTAACCTTTCTGAAACAGGAATGGAAAATTAGCTATGGTATGACTCTCAGAGGGTAACACAATCTCTCACAGCCCAAGCTCACAGATTTGGATTTAACCTTTGCTTCTTGTGTGAATATGCATTCCCTTCTTTGGTTAATATGGGTTTTCTCCAACAAGCTCTTCTAACCCCTTATTGTGGTAAGGCTCACAGGAGAACTTGAAACTTTATACCGTATAGCATAGTGTATAAGGCTGGGGGTACTCCCTTAGGCTATTCAGATGTTTGTCTGTGCTTCTTTAGGGGGATAAAAGTGATGATTCCTTATTAACGTGTCATTAATGAAGATCTCGTACATTTGTGCTCTTTTGCAGTGGTGTTCCCGACAAAATGTGTAGCGGTTATAAGAGGTCTTTGCCACTAGGGGGCACTGATCAAAGCTTTTCTTAGCTTGCCAACTCTAGCTGTTTGCACATGGCCCAGGGGCGAGGACTGCTGTTTAACTGGCTCAGCTCTCTTTCTGTCATGCTGAGACCAGTCTGAAGAACACGTACCAAGGCCTGGTGAGCTGATGGCTGGGAGTCACTCCAGAGGGTTACATCGTCTAAGTGGGCTCATTATTATCAAATGAACCTTATTGCATGGGGAAGATGAGGCTTTGGAGTCCAAGCAGAAGCGTTTGAACTCACAGAAGAAGCAGGGAATCAGGGTCACCTTGCGGTTCTGTTCAGCATAGCAGGGGACTACAGTTAAATGTGCCCTTTCTATTCCAGAAGAGCACAGCAAGCATTTAGGCCTAGTTACATTTTTAATGACTCTATGCAATGTTCAATAAGCGATTTATTGAGAAACAGGTATGATTGAGGTCATATGTGTGTTTTTTTTTTGCTTGAGGACCACAATATTGAAAAAGCCAACAATCACTCAGCAATAAAACAAAGGTGCCCCCAGTCTAATTACTGGCAGGAACTTCCCAACATGCCGCAGAGAATACTCCTCCCCCCCGGGGACCCCTAAAGAATCAGGAGTGCCCTTCACTATGCCTGCTGGATATCCATGTTGACTCTTCCTCCTCCCCGCAGGAACTGGTGTGCATATGTGGTGACGCGGACAGTGAGCTGCGTAGTGGAGGATGGAGTGGAGACCTACGTGAAGCCGGACTACCAGCCTTGCTCATGGGGGCAGGGTCAGTGCACGCGCGTCGTGTCGTAAGTATCCATCCACTGAACTCTTTCATCTTTGGCTGTAAGTAAATATTAAGTCAAAAAGTGTCCCATTTATATACAGTCATCCATCAACTTACATCCTATTGAGCAATGTCTGACTGTGCTTACTAACGTGTAGCCTCTCTTGCAATCTCTTAAAAGCCTTGATGAAATTTACCGACAGATGTCCGACGCAAACATACGGGATTTTAGCAGACGTCTTTTGCCATCTGCATGACATGCAGCAAGACTCAAAAGACAACAACTGTATTGCCACCATTTGGTCAGATGTGATGTTGTATCTTAAGTTATTCAGTATATTTGACCTTTGACCTCTCCCCTTTAATGATTGAGATACGTCCAAATTGACTTATGTCATCACGTCCGGATGTAAGTCAATGGATACCTCTCATTGTACGATATTGTATTATTTGAAAGGAATTGTGTGATCAAAGGTTTTAGTCACTGCAGACCTTTTGGCATTCTATAACACTAAATAAATACAGGTTCTTCAAAATCATTAACAGCTGTAGCCATAAAGCAATAGTTTAAGTCTTAGCTGTCCACTTGCTGCGGCTTGAGGAGACAGGAAGTTTATTGCTGAAGCACATGTCACATCCTGTCACTGGGAGGGGAGGAAAAGAGAGAGCAGTAAATGAGGATATCAGCAGCCAAACAGATGGCACCAGATGATTTTATGGGAGAACAGCACTGCTGGGTCAATATATAGGTGACTTGTGAGAGCTTTGTACTATTGAAATGTTTTATTATGAACACTCATGTAGCACACTCATGTAGCACATTCATGTAGCACACTCATGTAGCACACTCATGTAGCACAGTCATGCAGCATAAATAACATGGTTGGAGGTGAAAAGAAAGAATATTGCAAATGAAATCCACCACTCAGCCAGTGTCTCGCCTGCAGACACATAAGCTGAACACAGGGAAAAGAAGAAAGGTGTAAATATCCAGTGTGTTTAGCAGCGCTTCTTCTTCACGTTCTGTGTTTTCATGGGTAAGACAGGAGAAGCAGTTTAGTGCTGGAAACCTGTGCAGATGGAGAGTTCTTTATGAGGCTTCTGGGCATGCAAGGTCTTTTGTTAACAGCCGCTTGGCTCCAGATTCCCGATGGCAGCCTACACGTACAATCCAGATGTAAGTGCTTAATCCCACATTCCCAGATTGGCTACACAGTGAGTGCTATGCTAAGAATGAGGTTACATACAATTCCAAGATTTACATTCAGACCACTGCAAGTACGCAGGTGACTAATATCGTTACCTCTTCCTCTCTAATAGCAGAGAAAAGGAGAGACTTCCTTTATTTTAAAGTGATTCGTAATAAGTGCGTGTCATAGGAATGTAATGGTAGATTACTGCCTTGTTTTGCAATCCTCCTTCTGATGTTGAAAAAATAAAATAGTTCTGGACTGCTTTATCCACGGGCCTTAAGTGTAATCATAAGTCATTCTTTGTGCAAATGGGAAATTCTTCGAAATTAGATCACCACTGTACATTGCAACCAGGAAATATTAACAGCTGACTTTTTTTTTTCAAATCAGCCCAGGGTCATCTGAATAAGGATGTTGCGCAATGATTTTTTTTTCATTTTTTTTTAAAGTTAGAAATGGAAATCAGAGTATCAATGGTTAGAATTTAGACTAAATAATTATATACAATCTATTTGTTAACCTTTACAACTAGGAGCCCAGAGTAAATAGAAATTGGTAATAAGTATATAAATTTACATGTACATTTTGAAACAAAGCAAAAAAAAAAAGATTAAATTAAACTTAAAATTTAAATGGCAAGATCTGTATTTTACAAGACAGGTATTTTACAAGATCAACTATTTAAGAGGTATTTTTTTTCTTACTGTGTGTCTCAGCTTAAATTAGGTTTGCTTTTGATTTTTCGTATAATTTTCTGGCCAAAAAAGACGTACAAAATAAACGCAACCCTAATGAGCCAGAAAATGCTGGAAGCCGTGTTTTGCTTCACCCAATAATGGCTTTTCAACAGGCAAAGCGAGAAATGATTAATGGCCTAAAAATGTGAAATTTCCTTCATTAACTATGAAATGGATATGATGCTTTAGATTTTTTTGTAAATGAAAGAAATCCTGCCGTATAGCAAGTACAACTCAGGAACAGGAAATATGCTTGAGGTTCCTCCGGTCTGGAATTCAGTGGGCAGTGCTGTTGCTTCCCACCTCCAGATGGTTCACACCTGTATATTCTCAATGTGTCATGTATACACATTATGTTATACTCTCGACCAATCACATTAAGACTTACAGTGCAGTAACCATTCAAAAAACAGAGAAAGATTGCCTGACTACTCGGCGTGCAGGGCATGTATGAGATTGATGTGACCTTGTTAACCACTATAAACTGGTTTAGTACATATAGGGTCATCAAAACTATTAGACTTAGTCACGTCATTCAGTTCATAGCTTAACCACACCTATGGTTGAGGAGCCATGTACTAGTGGCACTTTTCCACTAGCATACAGGAACCAGGCTGTACCCAAGCTGTATCATGAAGAGACACTGGTTACTAGTTCCAGGTCACTTCAGTTTTCCACTGCAGAAGGGCCAGCTTGGTAAAGGAGAGCAACGGTGGCATAAAACCAAAGAGATGCTTATTTACCTTTCACTTGGTGTGCGTTATGATTTACTACGTGCAATTATTCAATGGTAGAAAGTTCAGGTTCAAAAAGGACTAATCTAGACCAAGATTTTGTTTCAACTAACCAGTTGAATATAAATAATCACATTGGCAGAGTACTCAACTGGTTAGTCGAAGCAAAATCTTGCTCTGGATTTTTACTTTCTGGGCTTGAACTTTCCACCTCTGCAATTATTATTGTTATTATTTTTTAACTGTGTGGGAATGCTAGCACTAGTGTGTGGGAATCGCCATGTTGTGTTAGCATCAAACGTTACCACAATTAGTATTGGCTTGTATAAATTTGCATTATGAATCCATTCTATTCTGCTGTTCTATAGTACATTTTCAAGTAGGAGGTTGGAAATTTTCAAGCTCCAAGTCATCAGTAATGCATCAATATTTTGCAATATGTGATATTAATAATGAATGATATACAAAACATGTCCTTTTTTTCCATCAGATAATCAATGCAAATCAATGTAGAACACTGATATCTTCATGTTTTTTCGACTAATCAGATGGTGGTTACACAACCAGCTTGGTTTGGTCATGCTTTCGGTCTTTTGGTTATACGCAGGGCCATGTCAGCGTGGGTACGGCTTGGGTACGGCTTGGGTACGGCTTGGGAACGGCTTGGGTACGGCTTGGGTACGGCTTGGGTACGGCTTGGATAATTTGGGTGCGGCCTGGTTTTAGATGGCAGGGGAATCTGCCATGGGATACATTGTTTATTAGAAAGGATTGTCATGGTTGCTTACACAGAGCCTTTGCACACACCTCTGGAATCTTTGCCCAAAAAGGTCATGTATAATGAATAGACTACATCCTAATTATAGTGAATATTTCTTAAGTACATTTCAGATGATTGAATACTAATTAATCACAATTATTCACAAAATAAGTCATACAATCCCCAAATCATTACTGAATAATATGAGACATATTGGCATAAGATTCCACATTTGGCCTGTGATAAATTGCTATCCCCCCCCAGGGTGTTCCCCAGCTTGGTACCCGATGCAGTCTGGGATGGGCTCCAGGCTCTTCCATTAGCCTTGTGTTGAAGTTGGATGATGAAAGGGCTCTGTTGAGTTTACAGTTTACTGAATATCCTTCTGTGACCCAAGGAAAGAAGTGTCCTTCAATTTTAGGTTATTTGTCTTTGGAAGAAATAAGACATCTTACAATTTAGATTTTGTCAAATTAATTTTTATTTTAATTTGACAGCATGTCCTCTTTTGTGTACAACAGGAATAAATATGTTTCCTAACATCAATGAAAAGATAGATGCAAAAATAAAATGTCCACTACACTGGACATAAATGAATGGGTGGGGTCTCAGGAGGTTACAAAAATGTGGAAACCTTCCCCTATCTTGCCGACTTCAGGTATCGGACCTACATGAGGCCCCGGTACAAGGTGGCCTACAAGATGGTGACAGAAATGGAGTGGAAATGCTGTAATGGCTTCTCTGGGGACGACTGTAATGAGGGACCGAACGAGCCATCCATCACCCAAATCTCCACCGCTGGACCTCGGCCCAAGCCGTCCCGTCCAGGACAGGCTGGCTCCAACACTAACCCGGGTCAAACTGGTCGAGACGGTATGTCAGCTTTTTGCATATGACGCCACTGTGAACTGCAGTATGTTATACCAGTACTAAACACAATATTTAATCGGTGACTGGATAGGCAGAGATGCCTATATTTTAAATAAACTTTCTCAAATTAAGCTGCAGTGAGTGTGACCTGCAGGCCTTTTATACTCTAGGGAGAGGTGACTATGATAAGATGAAGCAGCTGGAGGACAAGATCCAGAGTTTAACCAAAGATCTCCACGACTTGCAATCTACTCTCCGGAGCATGAACGAGAAGTTCCAGGAGGAGCTGCGAAAGCCTGGTATCACTGGCAAGAACCCAGCAGATGCTGCACAGCCAGAGATAAAAGAGACCATCCACAGCATCCAGACCAAGCT
>JAODUD010000039.1:9613830-9626609 GCA_026784285.1 Stomatorhinus walkeri | reverse complement strand
CCCCCCCCCCCCCCCCCCCCCCCCCCCCCACCCAGTGCTCACAGCTTCTGGGCTGGAGTGACACTCCTCCTCCTGTAAGTGGAACCTGACTAAAGGTCATTATTAAAGAAAGGTGTGGCTGATTCACGTGGAATTTGCACTCTCTGATGGGAGAATAGACCCCCAAGGGCAGGTCAGCCTATATACAAATGCTCATAATAGCTAAAACTAATTCGAACAATACACACATTTGGCAGAATGGAGTTAAGCAGTGCCAGCTTTTACAAAGTTCTCCTCTGATCAGTCAGTTACACAAATACAAATAACATAAACCCACCGATTTGCATGTACTAGTAACTGGTTACTTAAAGTCACCATCTGCTTCAGCTGCTCTCCCTCTGTCTCAGCTGCGTTCTTTCAATGTCTGGTATTTCATTTCAGAGAAAAACTGCTTGGACGTTGCCAGGGCCTACGCAGACTTCAGGATAGTCGAGCTGATTCAAGCCAAGTTTGACAGTCTTCCTAAATCCAGAGACAACAAGAAGGGAAACAGACTAGAACCCAAACCCAAATCGGCTGCCTCCATTAGAGACAAGGTAACGTCTATAGATCTAAATTGTACTGAGACTTTATTTACCAGTCGCACAGGTATGGAAGTGTGAGTACGTCGGAATTCCTGCAAAGATCCCTCACGCAGGATTTAGGAAAAACAGACAAACACAAAACAGCAAATGCGACCATGCATGGTCTCATTCCTTAAATTATTAGTTAAAATATCAACAGTTTTATATAATTTCAGATTGCAGGCTTCATCAAATCGAGAGACATTGCTTTCAGTTCAAGCTCTTGACCAGTGATACTATTTCCATTCCATTTACAACAGGGATCCTCTTCTGATGTGTTTTTACACCTTGTTTTATAGGTCTAGTTTCTAAACTTATTAAACTATCACAACACATGTGAAAGTCTGAGATGAAGATAAGTGAAACATGAGAAAGTGGCTGTGTTGCTGTAGCTGGGGAAATTGCAAGCAAATTAGTCAAGGCGTGTGCAATTACTTTTGACAGGGGACGACCCGGGGATCTCATCTCCAAAGACATTGCTCTAGAAGAAGCCAGACACCTCCTCTTTGTAATACTCTCTGACAATGCTGAGTTTCTTATCAGCTGTGACGTTACAGTGCGCTGCAATTCTGCTTCGCAGGGCCCTGGTCCCGCCTCTCCCATGGTATCAGAGATGCCTGTAAAGAGACAAGCACAGAAGGAGAGTATTATATTCCACAACTCTCTAATCACCAGCCAGGCGGCCAACAAGCCTGACATCAGCTTTGTGCCCAAAACGGTACATTACCCAGAAGTATCTCTCATGCACCAGTTCACGTATCACTGCATTTAATCACCAATACTTTGATTGTAATTTAATTTATGCAGCTCGGTATATTTTATATGGAGGCCGGGCTTTTCTTGGGACTGGGACCCGCAAACCTGAAGTTCATTCAAATTCATCTAATTATATGTTTTTAGATTTAGGTGTTCTGCATGGTTTTCTTTCCATCCAGCTGTTTTGGTTCTCTTCTGGATTTGTCTCAGGTCTGGGGTCGCCCGAGGACGACCAGCCAGCTGATCCAGAAGAAGGAGGAGTGGAGGGAACGACACTCATACGAGGTGGACTTCGAGGATTTTCTGATGCCTTTCAACAGAAACATCATGGAAAAATCTCAACAGTTGGCAGATCCCAACTAATGCAAATAAAGCTATTTCTGTTTGTGTCTTTTAGTCAGTTACCTTTATCATTGTGCTGTATGTTCTATGCAAAATACATTAGTGTTTTTACAGCTTGTTCTATAGGTCTAGTTTCTTAATGATCGCAGTGCCTGCTGCCAGTTACGCATGGGTAAAGAAATATGTGAATGACAGGGAACCCCAGGATTTCAATGAGTTGGTTCCAGGCTCATGTTCCTACATTAATGTTTAGAACAGGTATGTTTTCCACAAAACTGGATTTTTTAAATTAGTCAGATAACTTAAGCAAGATGTAAGTTATCTGGCTAATAGGGGAATACCCTCCTGGTCATGCAGTTTAATATGGATTATGTAAGGGATGAACCGCAACAAAGTGTGTGGTTATACAAAAATAATCAAAAACAACTTGTTGCAATGGTAACCAACGTGGAGCTGATTATTTTTGTATAACTGCACACGTAGAAGTAGTTAAAGCTTAAACAACGGCTGAAAAACAAAAAATTTACAAGAAGCAACTACAGTAGGTGCATTTGATTTTTCAGAAGAAAATTATCTCAGTTAACATTTAGTAATGTTCCATTGTACTCCTAAATGTATAGTCCCTGTAAGGGTGGAACGCCTGGCCACACTGTTCACTGAAAGCGGCAAGTCCGTTAAGTAACTTTAGAAACCATCAATGAACAGGTGCTTGCATTTTGAAAACCAAGGAAAATTAAGCTGATAAGAATGACTGCTTATTTATAAGTAAAAAGTCAGACAGGTTTTTATATTAACATGTTTAATGAAACATTAAAATGCATTAATGTAGAACTGTTATTAGGCTTCTGGAACTACTTGTGTGGTTATATGAAAATAATTGACACCCCCATGACATCTCTGGACCAATAAGTAAATAGTAGTATTGACCGAAGCTGTGGTATAAAAAAATTATATTGGCATGAACAGAACAAACTGAAGAGAGTTGTAGTAAACTGATTATTACGGAATTGATTGATATATAGTGACCAGATCAGATTCCTTTTACAACCTGACAAAGCTTAACTTGAATGGCTGTTCACACGGTCCGGATGACCTCTCAATACGCTACCGGGTCATGGGGCAGGGTTGGGCAAAGGGCAGGAGAACATCCGGGATGCTAGTTCTCTGCGGGGTACATGTACACACACTACAGATCAGTGCGCCACAGTTACAGGGCATTTTCATCAGCCCTGCATCGCTGAAGCCTAAAGTCATATCTTTAGGGAAAGAAAAGTCATCCTCCATGTAGTGTTGAGTTTTTAATTAGTTAGTGAAGTTTAGTTCATAGAGCAGATTTTTCATGATAGGGTCATTGGTAGGGTCTCTGAATCACTGTGACATTAAAAGTAAAATGAAAGCCATTAAAATGAATGTGACTCAGGAAAAACAATAAATACATAGATACATAGACTACTGACAGCGACTGCATTTTCAGTGCAGTTTTAGATACTATCTGTGTAACAATATGTCCTATATCTATCTGTAAATAGATAAATGAGCAAATAAGTCCAATAAAACTTGAGTTTGAACTATATTGTGCTGTTTTATCTAAATATAGGCCATATTGTCAAAAAATTAACTTTTACAACTTAGGGTTCTGTGAGAAGTTTGCTAAAATGGCTATTTACAGATACAGTATGTTTATAATACTTTATGAATGCGTTATAATGCAACATGGACGTGATTAAAAATGACTAAAAACACATCCTTAAGTAAACTGTTACCAAAAGTTCTTTTGACTCACAAAGTCATAATTGGCACAATTTCAAATAGTGGTGTGAGAGTTTAATTTTAGGTATTCTTAGTCCCTTCTGAATTCCTAAACCCCTTTTGCATATTCTAACGATACGTGTAATTCCTCCTCAAAAGTCTTCAGTCGCGTTCTTGGTATTCCAGGTCATCTCTCTTCCCCTGTTGTATAACTGATCTGCATGCTGTCCACTGGAATCTTTGTTAGACTGGGTTTCATATCCTGTGAACACTGGCCACCTGCTCCCCTGAAGGCACGACTGCCCTTTTCAGTTCTCCATGCCTTAGTTCTTCTCATGGCCCACATGCCTATAGTCTGATCCTATTGTCTCAGTCACTACTCTAAATTGTAGCTCTCCAGAGACTTTCACAAAGTCAGACTCAGATATTTAAAATGAACACACACTTCCTTAAAAATATATAATATATGTTTTTAAGCAGGTTATTTGAATAAAAATACTTACTTTTGGTTCAGTGGGTAGCACTGTTGCCTCACATCTCCGGGTTGTAGGTTTGAATCCCAACCGCCACCCTGCGTGTGTGCAGTTTGCATGTTCTTCCTGTGTAGCGTGGAATTCCTCTGACTTCATCTCTACAACATCATCTACAACAACCGACTGAGGAAATGAACAAAGGCAGGCACTTAAATACAAACAGAAACAAGAACTAATAAGGGGCAGGACAACATGCAACTGGTGAACTGAATTACAATTAACAAACACAGAAACTAGGGAACACTGAGGGCAAAAACTAGCAAAGACTATGAACATCAGTGCAAGCAGAACAGAATTAAACCAGACATGGGCTGGGTGGACCAAAAACAAAGATACAAAGCAAAGACAATAACGAGCACAAAGGAAAACAGTAAACCAAAAAATATTAAATAACAGGTGAGACTGGCCTCTGGCCAACATTTAACTCACAGCTGGAGGGGTCGAGCCTGAGCTGCTCACTCAACCAATTGAGCGACACAGCAGGCCAGGATGCAGAGAAACACACTAGGGAGTTAGGGTTACAAGAGAGAGGAGGGAATAGGATGGCCAGCGACACCTGCTGGTCAAACAGGGATAAAACACGGGGGACAGGGTCAGACGAACACAGAACCTGGCATAAACATTAACATTCTAAACCGCAATCCCTATTCTTTATGGATACAAAACTTACATAGCTTATACTCACCAAACAGTTATTTAATATATGAAACATGACTAGGCAGTTTCATCATGTATAAATAGTCATTTGGAACTTGTCATCCTTCACCCTGCTCGTAAGGAAATGAGTGCATGTGTGGTAGAAGCCAGACTAAGCCTACAGGCTCGAGTGCCTGTTTCCCACAGTCAATGGTTCTGGCACCTCCTTTGCAGAGTTGGGTTAATTTTCCTGGCACAGATTATAGCCAGTCACTCCCATTGACGACACATGAATGCCAATAATTATAAATCTATTCTGAGAAATTACATTCGTCCTGTGGTGAAGCATTTCTGTCCGGAGTGGATTCGTCAACAGAAATTCCCCCATCCAAGTGGTCGCTGAGTGGTTCAGCAAGCATGACAACGATGCATGCTGTCCGCCATGACCACCCATGTCAACAAACCCACCTTATACAGCTTGTTTCAAATTATCAACAAAACACAGAGGTATGGAATTTATTATGAGGGAATGGTGTTTAATCCTTTCAAATCTACAACTGAATTTATTCCAATGCACATTGAAACTATTTTGCCAGTTTGGAGTGATTAAATGACCTAGTCACTCCATGTCTGTGGTTTTATTATTCCAAAAATGATTTATATAACTTTAATCATATTTGAAGTGGTTTTTTAGTCGGTTTTATGCAATTTATTCTGTTTCATGGCGATTTGCCATGTGATTCCTGGTCAGTTAATTTGGCAAATTTTTTTCTTAAAGAAAGGAGCATAAGAGAAAAATATTTAAACATTGTAACACTTAAAATAAAATACCTATCATTTTACATGAGCAAATTCAAGTTTTTGAGTGCATAAGTTAAGATTCATAGTATCACTACGATAGTATGTAAGTTACATATTTCAAATAGCTGCTTATTTTATTTGTATTACTTTGTAATTATATTCTTTGCTGACCATGATGAAATACAAAAAGTCCTGAGCAGAGCCACAGGATGGGACAGAAGGCCTGTGAACCGTAACACTCATGGAGAAGCTTCTAGAACAAAAGTCTAAAATATGCGAAGGAAGAGAACAGAGAGAAACAGGCAAACAGATGCATCTGTGCCTGTAGGGAGCTGGCGGAAGCTGCGCCCCCCCCTCTCTTACCTTCTGTTATAAACACACTGACTGGCGCCTCCACACCACAGGGGGCGCCACCCACGGACACTGGATCTCTGTACATCTGAGCAAAATGGCATCACCTCAGTCCCTGTGCCTGCCTGCGCCTCGACAACCTTCAGCCGCAAACGGACCTGAACAAAGGTACCAGAGGCCGTACCAGCTCCCGCTCTCTGCGCTGAACTCTAAGATCTGCACCTTGTCTCACCCTATGCCTTAGTCATGTCATGTAAAAATGTAACAATGTATCTCTTAATTCGTTTAATATTTTGGGGCATATGGCTCCAAAACTAATTATTGGCCATATTTTAAGTGAGGTGCCTTGAGGCGAATATAAACCTATTTTCGTTTTAATGTGATGTTTTACATTAATTTCAGATTAACTCATGGAGAAAATAATATATAGACATGGCAAAATTGTAATTACTTTTTAAGGCCCATAACAATTATGTTTTGTATTTAATAACATGACTTATATGGCTTACAACTGAGGTCTTAAGCAACCTAGCAATTTTCGTAGTTACAGATGTGCCTGGACGTCAACAAAGAATAGTGTATTGCCTCCTTTTTTCTCCTTCTTAATTTGCATTTAGTGAGAGGCATTGTATATTCCATTCAAGTAGCACAGTTGCCATTGTCTGCAGGTTATGTTACCTCTGCTCTCCCAGTAGGGGGCAGTCATTGAAAACAGACGAGCTTTGATTACCAAGCAGTCTGAGGAAACTTCTAGAGGCCTTCCTTCTGCATTAATATTGCCATGTAAATGAAAGACGTGTAAGAAAAAAGAAGCCAACATTTCCTTTAAAATAATCGAACTATGTATGTAAAATATTGATTCTGCATATGATGTTCAGACATATTTATTTGATTTTTTTGTCATATATATTATTAATATAATAATAATAATAATTATTATGATAACTTCATTCATTTAAAAAGCGTTATATTGCAAAGACACTACTAATTAATAAAGCCAAATTACATTATTAAATATGCAGAATTATTTACATTATACATACACACGCACACAGATATATATATAAATCTGTGATGGGTTAGGGGCTCATCCTGGATTATTCCTTGCCTTGCGCCAGTTGGTTCTGGGATAGGCTTCTGACCACTGCGACCCTGCATAGGGCATACAGCATACGTATAGAAAATGAATACATGGGATTTATTTGTGTTTCATAATACATTTATTTCACACATACCCTTCTAGATGTTTTTGCTTTTATTGCAGTAATAAGAACTGCGGATGCCCTCAAAGCCAAGCCTCTGATAAGCAGTAATGTGATGTATCAACGTAATGATTCATCCAGCTTATGTGTCTGAATCATGCATGTGGAGGTACTGTAGGCAAATTAAAGTCTTGCGTTTAATTGCGAACCTTTATTTAACACACACAGTGGAATTTGTTTAATGAGAAAGGCTGAGGATTGCCTTGTTCCGGTGTCTGGGCATTTCGGTATGCCTGCAGAAAATGAGAAGGCAAAATACCAGTTGAAGACTTCATGACATTTGATCCGTGGTTGCAATTCAATTACTGCCTTCGCTATAAAAGGGGTGACACAACATGAATTTATTTCAGTAGCTTCCCTCATATATCCAGCCTTAATAACAATGCAGCAAATATTGTTCACTCACTTAATTGTAGCCTATTTCTTCCTTCCATCCAACCCTGTTACATAACTACTCATTCAGTCTAGGCTCTAACCAAACTTGGAGCCCATCCCTGGACATGAGGCAGGATGCACCCTGAGGGGAGTGATTTCAGATTATTGTAGTGAGGTACGATTAGTTCTTTCCATACCATGCACTGCTAAAGCAGTGGACAGAAAATATAAAACAGCAAAAAATAATATTAAAATTATCATATGGAATAATGCGACCGCAGAACATCGCAATAATTCACTTTAAGCATATCCTGACCTTCCGTTTGTGTGTTTCTGAGTCTCTGTTTCGATAAAAAAAAGGAGAGACTTTTAGGGATGGAGTTTTAAGCTTGTAATGTAGATGCAGAACTGAGTTAAGAGAAGCAGGAGACACAGCTTTGCAGATGCCAGTCGTGATTATGAAATTCAGAGCTAGGATGTTAGGATGACTCAGGGTTGGTCTGTTTATTTAGCTTCCGTTTATATCGTTGTGGTTATTAGAAGTCTAACACTGGCAGGAATCTGTATTCTGTTCCTTCTAAACCAGAGGAATTTGTGATTTTAAGGTACATCATCCAGACATTTGCTACCATATGTGCATGTAGTGTATGTACCTGCAGTAGCACACATATGTAACATGGCAGATTGGCGTGAGCTCACACTTGTCTGAGGTCATACACAGATGGACGTGTTTAGTGGCGCATTTTGCCTCTCTAGCCTGGAGACGGATCCTCTCCACTCTCCCTGCTAATTGCCCAGCTCTCTCAGCAATGCAGTGCTTCCGCTCCCCCCTTTTGCTTACTCAGCAGTTCTGGCCCCCGTGGATCCCAGAGAAGGCTGGCGGGAAGCAGACGGCGAGCTTTCACTCCTCTTCGTCTAGCTGACCCCTCCAGGCAGAGCCTCTGGCTCCTGTGGACCACAGTATCGCCCATATCCACCAGGCATGGCGCACGGTGAGGCTACACTGTCCGGGTGGGGCGCCACAGTCATACTGGGCCAACATAACTGGCGGTCTGAATTCTCCCAGTGCACCCATGGCTACATCCTGCTGTGTCGAATTAGCGTCATGTGGATAAAACAAAAAAAACAGTTTTTCTAAATAAAGGATGCCTTGTGAGAGAGAAAGCTGCCCTGTGTCTGCCTGCAAACAGAATTAATGGCCAACTTGAGATATCTGTTTTATTGATGGTTTTTAAAATAATTTAGTCACATTATCTCCACAATCTGTGCTTGTGTGTGACCATGTATAGGGAACTGAGTACTGCTGCTGTTCAGGGAAATCACCTGTGTATCATTTATTATGCCTGTGATGATGATGAAGATGATGATTGTTGTTACGTTATACTAATAAAAACAATAATAATAATAATACAGGCAATCCTAGGGTTAACAACGTCCAATTTACACACAACTCGTACTTGTCGGCCTGCCTATCTAACAATATCTAAGTTAAATACAATGGATCATAAGTGCGAACGCACACACTACTTTGTGATGCTCATGAAAACATTGTGCAGCTTTAGTGGTTCACCAGCTCGAGGTACAGTACAGTACTACTGTATGTAGTTACTTTTATTATTACTGTATCATTATTGTTATTATGTACTGTATTATTATTGTTCCGACTTACCTACAAATTTCACTTAAAGACAGACTTAGGGAACAGATCTCATTTGTAACCTGAGGATGCCTGTAATAATGACAATAATAATCATAATAATATAGTTGAGAATTCATTTTCCTGTTATTGTGCCATCTTTATATAGTTAGAATCTTTGTCTGCTCTAAATCTACCACACCTTTTTGCACATACAATATCTGCAACCTATTTCAATATAGGAGCTCTACAGAGTTTGTTCTGCTGCAACAATGCATGTGTTCTTTTTAAGTTAGTGAAGCCCTGGTACTGCCCTTCAAGATGACTTTTATAGATCTCCAAACCCATCCAAGTGGATTATCTCCCATATAAAGATATCTACAGCAATATTTTGTCGGAGGACTTTGCTCACATTCTTGCTGAAATTCCCATTTTTTTTCATACATCACATGCAGCTTGCTGCTGCTGGTTTACTGAAGCTTCACCCTACATACTCATCATACAATACATACTCTACATATTCATTATACTCTACAGTACATAGTCTACATACTCATGATACTATATATACTCTACGTATTCATAATACTCTACAGTAGATAGTCTACATACTCATCATACTCTGCAGTACATAATCTACATACCCATCATACTATACATCCTCTACATACTCATCATACAATACATACTCTACATACTCATCATACTATACATACGCTACATACTCATCATACTCTACAGTACATAGTCTACATACTCATCATACTCTACATATTTTAGATACATACTTGGAGTACCATGTAATCTTGACCCAAAAATAGTAAACTATGCAGTTCATACTTTACATCACTGAGTCTGTTGGTTAATTGGTCAGTCAGTTAATTAGCTATTAGTTAGTGTGCATGGTTCATGCTTTGGGAAGGTTACTCTATGATCTTACCCACCAGCTTGAGATAGTTTAAGAGCTTGTTAGGACATTGCTTAAAATAAGAAGAAAACATGCCATTAAACCACAGTTATGAACAAATGACACTGCACTTGGACTTTAAAAAGTTTAATAAAACTGATTTTGAAGGGTTGGATTGTGCTTGGTGGTCTAAAATCTTACAGAGTGAATCTTCAGTGAAGACTTAAGTATTTTCTTAAGTTACTGAAAAGTTATTTATTGCAATGAAATGTGATTGGACAGCAATACTGGACTGAAGAAATCTGACCATGTCTTTCAGACACAGTGAAACGTTTTTTTTTCCGATGACGGGAAGTTATCCCCAGGATGTGGGAAACGAGATTTTGGAGACAGAAAATCCATTAGTGGTGACAGAATTAACTTTCAGTAGAAAAGAGCCTAAGGGGAGAGAGGATACAATAGTTACAAGATGAAGAAAAGCTGAATACTGAATGTCAGTAAGCAGAGGCAAACATTTGGAAGTGAAATCAAAAATCCAGGGCAAACCAATCAATATCAGAAAAGCTGATTCTGTTATGTACCGGTGGAAGGCCGATGGACGAATCAGATCAACGTCAATAGAGGTGAGGCTAAATACATCAATAGAGGATAAACCGGGCCGTGACACGGTATTTTAACTACTATTGTTTGTAATTACAAAGCACTGGAGCATCAGCCAAGAGCCATGCACTGATACAGCTTTATTATCTTCATTAGAATGTTATCTTCATCAGGCAGCTGCAGGGTCTGACAGATCCTGTCTGAGAACAAAGCCAGTTGTGGGGTAATTTACTAAAACTCTTACTGCTTAGAGACGATGTGAAGTAACATTACGTTATGATTGAACGTATCCTTATTTGGTAAAACAGCTATCGTGAATATTAACATCCAGTCCAGTCTTCCCTCTGTATCATGCTATCGATTCCTTAGAAAGGCACCCGGACTTGCATTGACGCTGTAATAGGAAACTGAACCCAAACGGATAGAGGCTGTGTTAAACTTGATATCCAATATTACAGCTCCAACTCAAATGAGAAACTAATGAAAAATTGCAGGTGTCACGGCTGACCAAGATGGCTGACATGTGAGGTCATCAGAAAGTCAAGTGTAATTCCACATGCGAGGGATTTGGCAGTGCCAGTACAGCCCTGGGGTTAAAACCGCAAGCCCATGCAGATACAGCCAATCACACAGGAAGTATTACCTGCCTCACTGGTGTGTCACTTTGGACAAAAGCAACTGCCGAATGAATAAATGTAAATGTTCATTTACCTGGCAGCCCAGGAACAGAAAGAGATAACAGTGTGACAGGAGTACTGTCTTCTGCACAGAATGATTTATTATTTTGGGGATTGTGAGAGAATTGAGGACAACTAAAATTAAGTATTTACACTAGAAATAATGCAAATAGGGATCCTAATATTTTAGACAATGCATATGCTAATCAGGCTTGCATCGTTTAAACGTGCTTTAAGTTTAACAAGTGGAAGAGTTCAAATCAAGTACCTATTTGCCAGAGACACAAAATATAATTAGAAGCTTATCCTCAATGGGGCATTAAATTCCAACTTCTACTTGAAAATGTAATTCTAGTTTTCTCTAAGCAACAGAAACACCTACAATACTTAGAGTGAGGTAACACTGAACTTCAGCTGGTAGGTGGCACCCAAATGTACGTCATCATTAATTCAGATGGCCATAAAACGCCGTGAATTTGTAAAAGAAACAGACTGTGTAGCCTAAGGAGTCCACTCTAAATATTTCAGTGAAGTCAACTTAGATTTTGAGCTCATTGAGTGATCTTCCAAGCCATGACCAAACTTCAATAAGGGCAGGAAGCGGGGCTGATGGTGAACACGGACTCACGTTACAGACTCAAAGTCTTTCTCATCTCGTAGGGCAGGTGAAATTTTCTTTTAGTAGAAATACCTGAATAGTTTCAATGTCCATTCAGCTATACAAATAACTAATGTTTAAATTGTTATGGATAGTAGTTACTGTAAATATAGGAAGTACATATAATGATGTACTGTTGCTATGGTCTCAGTGCACACTAAGTCAAGGACTATAATGTGGACCTGCTGGTTCTGGGTGGTTTTGCTGTGGTTCTGTTTAATTTCACTATTTGATCTTCCCAGCCAAAGGGACAGTCAGATCTGGAAAATGAATGAGATTCCTTTCTCCACACTCCAAGCTGGGGGCTACAACTGCCACTCGCAGCATTATCTCTCCCTGCAAAGAGCAATACGGCACTGTGCCTGGCCGTGCTCCTGCAGCAGTAAAAGATGATGCTGCCCACGTGGCGTAAAAAGCATCGTTTTTCAGCTTTGTGCTCAAGGAGAGACAGGAGATCCGATCATCGCAACATCGATCTGGGGAAAATGAAACGAAAATGCAGCATCTGTTCTGTGAAGCACTTTACACACACACACATGCGCGTGCAGGCGTCTTTCGTAAATGCATGTGTGTCAAGGTATGCACTGCAGAGACGGACATGCAAGTATGCGCAGCCGGCGTGTTGATTTCTGCATACCTGCGTGCTGCTGAGATTTGCCGCCTCCTTCACTGAGTCTCTGGGAGGTGGGGGTGATGGGAAGCCCCCCTCAAGGCGAGCACTGCAGTGGCCCCAAATCGCCTGGGCATGTGCCAGGGAGGTGCTGCAATGAATCGATCACGCCTGGCTGGCCGGCAGTGGGCAGGGGTACTGTTTCACTGCAGCAGAACTATCTGTTCTCGGCGCGTGTCAGTGCCGGTTCCTTATATCTTTTTGGCCCGCGCCACGAAGGGACC
>JAODUD010000039.1:9592396-9606156 GCA_026784285.1 Stomatorhinus walkeri | reverse complement strand
GATCTGCCCCCCCCATACCGCATAACTCTGCTTCCTAGCCAAAGAAATCAGCTGGGAATGGAGAAGCTAGATGCTCATTTTGTGAGACTGGGATTTTTCTTGACAGACTGGGAGTTCTGACTGGCAGTGCAGACTGGTGGGAGTTATGCTGGGAGAGCTGACAAAGGATACAGACTGGGAGTGTGTTTTGGGAAGTCTGATAGAGAGCACAGTCTGGAAGTAATATTGGGAGTGCGCCTCTGGGACTGGGAGCACTGGCAGAGGGTGCTGAGTGGGAGGTAGACTTGGAGAGATGATGGAGAGTTTAGTCTGGGAGTCTCACTGAGACGTCTGATAGAGAATACAGTCTACGGGCTAGATTAGAGTACAGTCTGCAACTGGGAGTACTGGCAGAGCGTGCAGCCCAAAGCTACAACTCTTCTTGGTCATGGGTGTTGAAGCAATATGGAAGAATCTATGGCTAATAAATAATGCATGTTCTAGGATCAGAGAGGACACTTAGGGTGTTTAAAGGCATGTAAACTGCTCAAAATGTAGCTCTGGCTTCCTCCTAGTACATACTGAACACAGTATAATGAATCAATAAGTCAAGCAGCATAATAATTTGACTGTCTTTTCAGCACCATGTGGCTGAGCGGAGGAAGGCAAACAGCGAGGTCTGCTTATCATTCTCCTGCGTAGACACAGGGGCTGCGGGCAGCTACTGTCTGGGGGAGTTCACAAGCTGATATTGTGAGAGAAGGCCTTAAAATAAGTGCACACTTAACAGCAAACTTATAAAAGTGCCGGTTATAAATAGTCCTTCATCTCCTACAGGAAACAATATCGACAAAATCCAGGAAAGACGAAGGGAATGTGTACCCATTGAAAGTATCACAGATGCAAAATAATCTTCATTAAGCACTCGCTTTTGTTTATTTTTATGAGTGCTTGTCTTTCAGGGCATAAAAGCAAATGTTATAAACTAGGTGTGATATGGTAAGATAAATTAATATCCCAAAATGAGACCGCCTTTGAGAGTTCACAGGAAATGAAATGAAATGGTTCTTTTTTAAAATCTTGTGAATTCGGTATTTTCATCATAAGTAAAAGTACTATTGTAGAGGCCCTGTCAGCATGTGATCGGTATCAGAGATTTCTGAGGGCTCATCAATACCATCTGCCAATCTATCACAAGGGCATCTTGGGAATATACTTTCAGAGATAATATCATTTCAGCTTTATCTCCATAATGGGAGGAATATACATTTTATATAGCACATTCCATTTAGCACGTACCAATATTGGTTAAAAGGTCAAATTTAGAATTCCCCACAAAATATATTTATAACCTACTGGTTAGTCGTTTGGCACATAAATCCACATTCATATATCTCCTGCACACTGTTCAGCAGAGGTGGTACTATGCTTGCTCATTTTAATATTTTAATTCCTTTTAAGTAGATTATTATCAGCCATGTACTATGAAATGCCGGACAGGGCTGCGTTTTATTTTGCAAACCGGAATCGTAAACAGGCCTACTGCGTACCTGCACATCAGACCGAGTGGTCTGTAGGGATACCGCCCCTGCAGGCAGTACACAAAACTCAACCTTAATGCAGCATTTCCGAATAAATTCAGCAAAGCAAGCACAACTCTAGCTAAATCTCAGATGCCACTTACAATTATTACAATTTTATTTATTATTTTTTTTGCAACGATCTCTACGAAGTAGAAACAGCCCCTCCGTTTGCAGCGGATTATGATGATTCAAGCCCTCGCTGGCGCCCCTCCTTGGAATGACTATTAAAAGGTGCTGACGTCAAAAGCGGTGGCCATCTTTGACGATGGCAGAGATGCTCTCCATTCAGGAAGAACTGACGAGGCATCAGCAACGCGCAGTTCCTTTGCAGTCTTGAAAAAAGGGGGGTAACATTAGTTCGTGGTTGAAATACGCAGACATTTCCTCCTCGGGACTGACTGCAAACCACCCAGCACCAGCTCAGGTAGGACAATGGGCTTTTTTGTTTAATATCTTTTTTATATTATTAAATACAGGCACAAAATAAATATTTTTGCTACCTTAACCTATAGATGAATGCAACATTAATGATAAGAGGTTTTAAAAGGTTATTTTTTCAGGGTCACGGACGAAGAATTACTATGGAATACAGTTAATTTTACCAGGTTTTATCGTGGTTTATTGAGCATTTTAAAATATTTTGTAAATGTTTACGAGTTTAGTTTGTTGAATCGGACCGGGTTCTTTGCAATCATGACGCTTCACTAAATGTGCTCTCGGATCGCATGGCCGTAATGCGGCGTGGGCGGATTCTGCTTCTCAGAACCCTGGACAGCGACCCATCGACGATCACCGTTTGCGCAGTGGGAAAAAGATCCAGGATGGGGAAAAAGATGAAAATAAAAAAAAACACAACAAGGGCCAGACATTTGCATATGTTTACAGTTGCTTGCTGTAAAACATGGGGATTCACGTTTAGATATGCTGCCGTTTTGTTGTACTCGTCGCTTTGGGGTTTGGTTGAGCATTTTGGGGATTTTGCGCAGGGGCAGTTATTCTCCTCCGAGATTAAATCAGGTGGTGCCATTAGATTCGTGCCATCGTCCGCCAGCCCCTCGTTCTTATGTCCGGATTAAACCACTATGCACAGATACGAAATGCGGAATACAAAAGCGACGCTGCAGTAGAAGGAGCGATTGGAGATGAACGAGAAGTTAGAGAGGAAGCGATATGCGGGGTCTGCGATGATACGTGCGACATGCAAACTGCGACACAGCGCAGCAGCGATAAGAGGAGGAGGAGGCTTAGGCGGAGTGTCTAATTTAATAAATGTGCTTTTATTGTGTGCGTCGGTGTTTATGTGCTAATCCAGCAGATGCGTCAATATAACCCCATCCTTGTCGCGTTTTAACGTGAGATCACCGGTAATTGCATCTTTCCTGCCCGGTAAATGATGGGTGGGGGTTGTTTGGGAGGGGTCCGGTGGGTTATTGTACCTGCAGAGTAAATCAATGTGGTGTCAGACCGTTTTAATGGGCTTAGTTCTTTGAAGAAGGTAGGCTGCATGCTGCATTGTTATGAATTAATGGAGCTTTTAAAGCAATATGGTAAAATTGTGGACGAATATCATCGGGTGGTTGGTGATTTTTGTGTAATATACAGTTTTTTTCGTGTTAATCGATTTATATTTGTTTCATGGTCGTCGGTGGAATCGAGTCAGTGCCGTTTATTAAAATTTGAATGAAAAGCAGAAGACACACGGGAAGACTGACAATGCGGACCTTTGATTGGGGTGCTTGTGTGTATCATCAGGTATTTTGGCTGCGACAGAAGCCTGGTATTTAGGTCACGAGCTCATTGTTCATTAAGTCTCCGAAACTGATACATAAGTAACAGATTTAAATCATTTAAATAATTACATCTGCATTGTGGCATGCAAATTAGCATTTTTGAAAGTTGACTTTCTTTTACATTTCAATTTGAATACCTATCTCTTAGTTTACCATGATTTAGTTTTACTAAACTATCAGATTAGTTAATACCAGTAAACACAGATTCCTGATTTCTAACCAAGCAGTGAAACCCCATGTATGCGTAATTGCTCCTGTGATTGTGAGTCTCCGAGGGAAACCCCCATGCTGCCTGCTGGCTCTGAGTGGGAGAGGCGGTTAGGGTCTTGGCAGTCTCTTCTGCGAGCTTAATGCAGCTCAGATTGGTTTAGTACAGATGATCATTAGTAGGATTTACATCATGATTGCTGCCGCATGTTACTGGTATTCCAGTCAAAGCACGCCGTTCTCTAGCAGAGACTGCAGATGCTAAGAATGATTTGGCATCACTGAGGCAGAATGATTGTAAGTTTTATTCAAATGGTCATTTATAGTAATCAAAAGCATATATATTTTTGTTACAAACCATGATTTTTTAAAATTTCCCTGGATTCAGTTTCTGAACCATGTTGAAGTCAGGAGCCATTTAACGAAGCTGGAGGTTAGCGAGACATCCTCATTACCTTATCAGTTCCCTTCTTTAGATTAAGTGGTACGCAGTGCTGTCATAAATGTTGTGTGGAATTTCCGAGACTTTAATAAAGGAGTAATAGTGGTTCTACCGTCTCTTCAGGGCCCCCTATAGCTGAGGCAATGTATTGAAATAGAAATTTCAGTTTTTGTGATGGCATAGGCGTATTGACTTGTGTTGTGTGTCATAGGTAATGTTATTAAGCATTTTTATAATGCGTCTTTGACTTGTAAGAATTCAGATTATTTTTAAATATAAATCAGAATGTGGTTTTATTATTTCTTTATGGCTTTACTAAATAGTGGATCTTTGGTAAATGTGATGTAACACAAGAAAAACATTGTTTCAGCCTTCCTGGAAATATGCATTTTCTCCAAATATCCTATTTGCTGAGGTATCTAAATTACAATGCACTGGATTTAGCACATTGAGTTCTCACTTAAGAAAGAAATGGTAAAATTACCACGATTAGTCACGATTAGTTGTTACATTACATAACAAGTTGCTAACTTAGGATTTATTAGAAGTAATACCATATTGTGTTTCAGGGAAGCTGGTGAAGTACACAATTATCTTTTGTGCTACCAACTGACATGCTATACGTTAGGCAGGCAGTGTTGCCACAAAACAGGATATCAAATTAAACGCTTTAAATGATTAATCTGCCATTTCAGGCGATGTAAGGGTTTCACTCCCATTTCAGGACTGGGAATTGTGGTGATTTCTAGGGATTCTCTATCTATCATTACTGACCTCTGCACAAGTGAATAACTTTTCATAGATATATGTGTGATACATGTATGGGAAAGAGGCAGAGCGACATACCAGCCACGCACCTCTGTTTCTCTGCATCTCGCATTTAAACCAGGTGAAATGCAGCAGCACTGCAGCTGGGGGCTGAGCTGCAGAGGGAACAGGCACGGCGGACACATGCGCTACCGGCCGGCCTCAAAATGGCTGCTCATTCAGAGTTAATCATCATTAAAAAGCGCTCACCCACTGTGACAGAGCGCTTCATAGATTTCGTGTGCTCAGATCACTAGTTTAGCATTTGAAAAAGTGCACAGATCCTCCCAGCTCAGTTCTAACCATGAAGGGCATATCACAGGGCAATTCCGTCTGACTTATCGCCATCTTGTCACTAGGTCTAGTTACACATCATAGGGGATCTCATTGTTATTATTATTATTATTATTATTATTATTATTATTATTATTATCATTTTAATAGAGAATGTTTCTGTGATGCTAACGGGAAGAGACAATCCTAAATCACCAACTTAAGGTTCATTGTTTCCTCATATTTTACGATTAATAATAATATAAGAAGACTGTCTAACTAATGTTGAGTAGACACGTCACGACGTGTGGCTTGTCCATCTGAATTATCGCACAGAGCCAGTTTAATTTGAGTATCCCTGAAACCCTGTTGTCCTGAATTACAGAGCGATTGCTACGACACCACTGGAGGTGAGGGTTTCGCTTGTCGCCAGGAGGACAGACCATAGCCCCGTTTTCATCATGGCATCTTAAGGGATTTCTTTGGTTTCTTGGCTTTACTAACACATTGTCCTGGATTAAGAAAGAGCCCCAAACAGATACCAAAATACAGCAGATACAGCAAAATGGGGGATTCATGTAGATTCATCCAAAAGATCTGACACAATGCTGATAAAAATTGCAAGTTAATTAAATTAGTCACTTTGTTCATACAAGAGGAATAATTTGGTCATACAATATTTATTTTAATATTTAATAGTAATTTAATATTTAATAATATATTAACATTAATATTTCAAGCAACTCAAAAGAGCTTTCTGGTTGGATTATTTTTATAGTTTGATATAAGACAAAAATATCCTCATGGATGTACAAGGTATTGATTATGGAATATAATTAGCTATCCTCTGGTTAGGTAATAGTCATCTGACCATCACAAACGTTAATGATGTTTTGATAATGAAGTAAACTATTTCATATAGCAATCATGGTATTTTTGGAGCTATTTTGCTTCTTGAGGTCATATCAGCTGCCTGCCTGTTTTTTTTCAGTTTGTGGGAATGACAGCAGTTCTGCCCCCTAAAGAATCAAGCTTGCGACCAAATAAGCTGTCTAACCCATTCAGTCAGAAGTATAATGAAACCGCCGGTGACAGAATTTCCTGCAGAACTGCACACAATGGCACCTATGTCTGTCTCGATGCATCAACTGTAAATTCAAACCTACTATTTACTAAGGTCCGTTCTCAGAATATAATGACAAAGACTTTAAGTCTATTAACATGATTATATTCAGCCAACGAATTACACAGAACTGATCATTGGCAAATCCTTCCCGAATACAACTGAATAAAGATTGAACTAATCTAAGCAATTGTTTACCAGCAGTACGACACAGATCTTGTTATATTCTCCTGCTAACCTAATATTTGTGTAGAAGACATTAACTCAAAATGAATTTTTAAAATCAATATTGGTCGAAATGTTGACAGACATTAAAACCTACGTATTTTGGGGTAAAATAAACCTCCGCCAGGTCTTACTAAATTAAGCCTTGGGCTACTAGTGCAAAATGTTTTTATTTTTGTTGTTCTAACAGTGTTGGTGAATTCTTTCTGAATCCATAACGATGCAGAGGAGGTAAGTTAGTAACGAGGCAGGCTCTGCTCACAAGGTTAGTAGACTAACCAAGTAGGAAGTATACATTTCATTCTTTTGTTTACTAAATGATTGTAGAATTAATGTCAACAAGAACAAATCTGGACACGTCAATCAGTATGAAACCATATAATGTTCATTTGAAAACATTCAACAGTCAAGTTCCTGATCAGATGAATTGTTTCCTTTCATTTAGAAAAAATCTCTCAAGACTGGCCTAATAATAAAATGTTATAAAGAATGCCAGCTATTTTTGGTTGCACCACAATAATCAGATTACAGACTTTAATCTGTAATTTGTGCTTCTTTTTACATTTTTTATTAAATGAGCAAATCATTCCTGCAAGAAATCGGTTAAATCAGGAGTGGTTCGTAATACCATCATTGTTACATTGAAATGTATGTTTAAGCAGTGAAAATGTGGTAAATGCACCAGGTTGTTATGTGATTGTAACACAATGAGAGTGTCGAACATGTTATTTCTGCTGCGTGTATTCTCTCCACTTGTTTGTACAGCTCCTTTTACCAGTAAGTGCTGATATGTTCTCGTGCATTTGCTCTAACCTCATGCTGAATTATTTAGTGGCGCACTTCAGCTGCCATTAACTAAGAGAGGGGATCAATTTCATATTTCTCTATTCAGAAATGAAGTGCTAATATAAACAAAAAACGCATGCATACCAGTAATTTATGAATAAGAAGATTTGTTTTATAATACTGTATTACATTTTAATTCCAAAGCAGATGCCTAACTAAATAACTACAAGAACTTTGATAGTTAAGATTAAGGTTAAAATGGACTTTATTTTTCAGGGTGGGTCACACACAAGAGTGCCTCTAGAAATTTTGGGCTCCATGAAAGCATATGATTTTGGGACAACAACTCAGACCGATATAATTATTGCTTTAATAATGCTTTAGGGCCACTGTTATTCCGTGCCTCTTGGAATCCACCTAACCCCCTTGGTGGTGTGCATGGTCACACATACAAACAATTGGATATTTTCCCTGAAGCGGTTCTGCTCAGAGACTATAGATAGAGACAGCCTCAGCCTGTGTTTTTGTGTAGAAGTGAAAGGGCTCCATTTTAAAACGAGGCACCGGCTCAGCTTTTTATTCAGTTGCTGCCAATAAATGAAAAGTTATTCATAATGTAACACGCGCTGGCACGGGGGGGGGCAGGTGGAGGTGCTTGTGTTTAACGATCCCGTCAATGAAGTGGCTCCACTAGCGCATGTGAGAACGGCAGGGGCGGGGTGTCGGTCCACAGGTCCTACCCCTCTGCTGCCCTCCCCTAACCAGGGGAACAGGGTGAGCGGTGCTTGGTGAGAGTAGCATGCTGCAGGGATCTTTGGGTGACCAAGGTCTTTCTCCAGTGTCATTACCTGCCAGTCAGGTGTCTCTCATAGTGAGGAGAAGATTCCCCAGACACTAGCAGTACTACATTTATTACGGTTTATGTATATTTCCACTCCTCATGTGTCGTTTCTGGTTTGCTTCAGTAACTTTAAGCCACTGAGGCCGCGGGAGGGATTCTGCAGGCGGGCCGCCTCAGGAGGATGGGCCCTGATCACAGGCAGAAGTGCTTAGAGTGGCTCGTCTGTGAAACGTCCCTTGATTCCTGATGTCAGAAGTGTGGATAGATAAACCTTGAAAACGCCGGATGCTTGGTCATAAACATTAAGTAGGAATCTGTGGATTCAACTCCATAATTCTCTAGTGGCAGTAGGGCAACATTTTAGGTTGATTTTTAGACCGCAGAGACAATTTAACACAATGAAAACAACTTCTAAGATTTATTTATAGAAAAAAGATCATTAAAAAGGCCCATATGTTAAGTGCTTCTGTAAATAAACAAACAAGCATATAAATGGATGCATATTGATGAAAATATGCATAAAATGTATAACCGAAATCTGCCTTTTAGGCCTTATACAATATGCACTTATGAAGTATTGAATGATGAAACAAAAGAGCCATGTAAGAGTACATACTTCAGACATATTAATTAATAATCCATCGCCCTAGTATGCTAAAGAAGACTTTCTGTCCAGATATAGTCATTGTGATTGTAGCACTCTGCAACTCTGAAGGATGCTTGAATAAACTGTCACAGTACTTTTGAGGCAGTGTTTAATTATAGCCTCTGTGCATGTCCAGTTTTTAGGTCAGTGAATGAATAATACTGCAGTGCTGAATAAGAATGTTTGAAGAAACAACTTTTTTTGGCAAGGGCAATTATCTTAATTTTCTTGGAGAACCTTGCTCTATACTATTGATTTGAACATACTATTTGCAGAATATCCTCTGTGTAGTTTCAACAATGGAGGTTATGGGGTACATTTCATGATTCATTCTAAATATAGTTCATGCAATAATGTCTGTGGAACCAACCAAACCTTTATAGCATATGCTGGTAGTCAGGCACTCCTCAGAATTACCTATAATGCTGGGTGTCACCAGGAGGTGGTGAGGCAGCAGGAGGTCGTGAGGCAGCAGGAGGAGGTGAGGTACCAGGAGGTGGTGAGGCAGCAGGAGGAGGTGAGGCAATAGGAGGTGGTGAGGCACCAGGAGGAGGTGAGGTACCAGGAAGTGGTGAGACGGCAGGAGGTGGTGAGGCACCAGGAGGAGGTGAGGCACCAGGAGGTGGTGAGGCAGCAGGAGGTGGTGAGGGATGACAACAGTCTTCGTGTTTATCATGTCTCACATAAAGACAGAAAGTTTTATAGTTTGCTTGTAAGCCTCTTGTAATGTAATCTGAATTGCCAACGAACCCTCACCCCCAGTTTTCCATCTTATGCTTTTATGTGACAAGCGGAATAACTTTGGCTTGGCTGAGTAGGTAAGCAAAGACCAGAGGGTTATAGAAGTTAGCTTTAGTGGTGAAAATGTCATATTAATGAAATTCAGGAGATGGAATTGGCCAAGAGTCTATTATGTGGTGCCAGACTTCACAAACATGCTCGTACAGGTGGGGCGCTTCGGGCAGAGTTTGGGCATGGGTGGGGGCATGGCTCGTTGACAAGTTTATTGGGCACAAGTGAACATGTGATCCACAAGAGCCAAAAATAGACTAGCGGCATCTGCTAAAGCCAAAACGGTGCTTGTGGTGACAGCCGACGGAGGGGTGACAGCCGAAAGCCGAGCACATATGTTCATGGCGTACCTACAGAGAATGTAAAATGACAGGCACGGAGTCGCTTGGTAGCACGGCATGAGGTTGGCGGCTAATGCTACATTTGTCAACAAGCATTTGCAGACAGAAATGTCAGGCAGGGGGGTTTTGCCCATGATTCCATGAATAGGACTGGAAGGAATTCTGGGTAATTCTGGTACATTGCCTCATTTACATTGTTCATGTGTCACGTTAAATTGACAGTTTGAGGTATTTATCTGGCAACCTAGTCAGTACTGAGTTTTGTGTTTTAGTTCACGAATTGCAAAAGATACCATGTCCACTTAGTGAAAAGATTAATTTACTTGGAACATTGCAGTGTTGATTCCCTCCAGTGTCTTTTTGGATTAGAATGATGGAGCTGTTTTCCCAGCTGTCTTTTGGCGCTGGGTAAGAGTAACCGTGTTGTGTAATTGGCCATGTGTAATTGGCACTGGGTCCCTTATATTATGCATTACAGATGCATTTGTTTGTCCTGCGTCCTCGTGGAACTAAGGCGGCATTAACAGAATGACTCATTGGCGAGACGCCTTTCGTAAAATGGCATTAATAAAAATAAAGAAGCTCCGTTCCAGAGCGTCATCCAAGATGTAACATTATTCTATGTCTTCAGTACTCTTTCAGGGAGCTTCGCCATGCCTCATCATACCTCCCGGGACTGTAAATATTACAGCCACAGCTCATTTTGTGAGCGACAATCCGTTTATGCAAGAGGGGCTTTTGAGGAAGGAGCCATACCGATATTGGCGATATCAATTTTGCACGTGTCCTATGAGGTCTTGTGGAAGAGCAAATTGCAGGCGGTCCATCATCCTCGTGTTTTCATAATGCCTGTGTTCATAATGCCTGTGTTCATAACGCCTGTGTTCATAACGCCTGTGTTCATAATGCCTGTGTTAGTCCTTGTCTTGAGCTCCACCCATTTAGCTTTACGTCAGGCTGCTCTGCTCCCTAAAAGCTTCGCTTTCCCCAGGTCATCTTGCTTCTCATCCAATAGAGCTAACAATTTCCTCTCAGCTTTACCCCAGAGTCTCACCAAGACTTTGGTAGTTAAAACAATGAGACGTTTGGGATTTGAAGTCTCATATCACTATTTTTTGTTAGCCCCAGAAATTATCGTCATTGTTTATTTCTCTGGAGCTACAGCAAAGCTTGCCACATTCTCTGGGGTTCTGAGGCTTCCGCATCTTTGTTTATGGTTTTGTTTTCACTTTTTCATTTTGGCTGGACCGTTTGAACGTTTTTTTGTATGTGCTGAGGTCATGTGGCCCTGGAGTATTTTGGTGGGCCGGACAAAAAAGTCGCATGTTATACAATGAGGCTTGATTAAAGGATGGGGGAAAATCACCATTTATGGAAGAACAGTAAGAATATTATTCCACCATATAGGAAAATACATCCAGGTATATAATCCAGATTAAGTAGAGAGCAGTCAAATAACCGCAGAATCAAGGAGGCTTTGGGGGCCTTTGGATTCATGGTCCCGGAGTTGAGAGGTTCGGGTGGATGATGCCCCCTGAGACGTACTGCAGCTCTGACCAGCGTGTGGAATATCCATTAGATGCTGGAAGCAGTTCATTTCCCTACTTTACAGACCTCCCTTCCCTCAAAAAGAGCGAGCTTGCCACCCCTTAAGTGACTCATAAAAGATGTAGTATTACTTTTTCTGGTTTCCATCATTGACTTTGAAGGCATTATTGGAAGGATTTGTGTTCATAGGTGAAATAATGCATCCAAATTGCTGAAAGACTCCTTTCTCAGGTGAATACCTGAGCATTCTGGGAATTTTTCGGATTTTTGTCATGGACGTGCAACCTTTCCTTCACACTGGTGCCCATCTCTCCATTTTACTGGTTCAAGGTATACTATAGATGTTCTGAGTAGAATGGACCGGAACTCAGTTGATAATGACCTTGCCACTCCATGTACTCCATGCACAGGATACCAAAAGCTCTTTGCTGATGGTTCTCTTGTTTGCAGATTTGCTCACCAATCCTCCCTCCTCCATGCATTAGAGCAGGTAAAGGACAGTCCGGGATTTTATGTAACACATGATCAGTCAGTCGAGGAGAGAGACAAATAAAAAATATCGACACCAAATCTTTTAAAGCCTTTTTTTGTGCCAACGATCCCTTAACCTTTCAGAGTATGTGAGTTATTTTTCCTTTGTGCCCAGGGATGATGCAACATTTACTACCTACTCACTAATGTACTTTGCTGCATCCTTAGGACAGACAGCTGAGAGGATGCATTTTATTGTTACACTGAGGTCATCCTCCTATTTTGCGACATGATGCTATCGCTGTTATCGGCGATCGCTTGTTTTTCCTTGCTTGATGGCTCCATGATGTTCCAAGCCAAAGCAGATTCCCTGACACGGTGCAGCTGACCTACTTAGGATCCATAGTGCAGAGTGGCCGCCTCCTTTGGTTAATCTGCTTGCGTGGCTGCCAGAGGCTAAAGGCGCTGTATAAAAGGTGGAATAATCGCCTGTCACGCTCGCGCCATGTAACACGCAGCTGGGTGTCTCATTCTCCGCTGTGCTGTTCCAGCACGTCGTTGCCGCCGAGGTCAGAGCAGCCATTCAGCGTCGGCCTCATCCGGCTCTCCTTAGCCCAGCTCCCCCCCACCCCCCCCAGCTGTAGCCAGTTTTACCTGCTCTTGAAAACAGATGAGTTACAGCCACCAAATCCCGCTGGGGGCAGGCGCCCTAACAGCCTGCTCTTACTCTTGCTCATTATCATGTTCGCCCCAGACAAGCCTGAGCTTCTGTGTGCAGGCTTTTCATGAAAATCAGTCGAGCGAATAATTATACATCCAGATCAGATATTTACCATTCGTATAGGAGAACAAGCAGCTCGTACATTGTCACTTAGATATGCACATTATCGCCGCCCTTGCCATGCCCAGATATCACACACACAATTTGTTTTGGGTTGTTGATTGCTGGCCGCACTCGGCTGGGCCACAGTAAATGGAAGGCGCTTCTGCTCAGTGCTAAAGACTAACTACACATTGCATAGTGTTGGGAGCAGGTTTCTGGTGTCTGGGTCGCACATGGAGACATACATGTGGCACATATGGGAAATCCCTGCCGGGTGATCGGACATGATCCTCCAGAATGAAGCAATTCCGTAGGCGAGAGCTGAAAATTCATCTGTACACCCAGAAGGGTCACATTCAAGTTTGGTCATTAACTGCATTGTGGGTCTTATTACAGTAATTACCCTTAGAGTGAATATTAGACCTCATGTAAATCTGGCTGTATTTCTCAAAAAGTGTCTCCCGTGTTTATCCTGAGATGACATCATTTCTGGACACTGACCTTGAGCACTGTGTTCTCCTTCCAGTCTTCCCAGTGCCTCCTGGTAGACCCTACGATCGCCTGCTGGTGAAGAGCACACATCAGCACACCCAGCAGCTATGGCGGACGAAGCGGACATGCGCAATGAGCTGTCGGACATGCAGCAGCGCGCCGACCAGCTGGCCGACGAGGTGAGAGGCCGCCGGGCTGCGAACCCAATGCGTCAGGGGTAGCCGGGCTGCGTACCCAATGCGTCAGTGGGAGCCAGGCTGCGAACCCAATGCGTCAGGGGGAGCCGGGCTGCGAACCCAATGCGTCAGGGGGAGCCAGGCTGCGAACCCAATGCGTCAGGGGGAGCTGAGAAGATGGGCTCTCTGTACCCACCTTGGAGCACTCCGGAATAATTTAAGTTCAAGCTGAAATGATGCAAAACGTCCCCAATTAGACAAACGGTTATGAAGCGATATAAAACATTAATGACGCAACTGCTTAAATACATACTCAAAATATAGCAAAACCATTGGCATTTTTGCCAGGGCGTCAAGCTGTAGAGCCCCTGGGATAGTTTCCAGGCCGCGCAAGAGCCCCCCCCCCCCCCCCCCC
>JAODUD010000039.1:9571445-9592296 GCA_026784285.1 Stomatorhinus walkeri | reverse complement strand
CCCACCAAGGACACTATACTGCATAAAATATGACAAAATATAGCAAATAAAGAAACATAGAATCTCTTTGACCTTTAAGAACAACAGACTGTGCTCCAGTGGATGTGGGTGGGAGGTCTCCTGGGGATGGGGCTCCAGACTGTGCCCTCCGGGGTGGGCGGGGCTTCCTGCTGGCCAATCGCGTTGCAGCAGAAAACGCCCGCTTCATTGTTCCCCAGGTTGCCTGGAGTCGGCGACATAAGCGGCTCGTCCTGCGGTCACTGCGCAGCTCGGTCTGTGCATTTGGTGTCAGGGGGAGGGCGGGGGCCGCGAGCGATGCCTGTGCTTACGTAACGCTGCAGCATTTCGCTCGCTGCACCGCCCAGCCCGAGAGGAGCTCGCATGGAGTCGCCCCCGTTGGAAGGCTGATTCACCGCTCCGCATGACCAGCATCTGAAAGTCAGGCTTGAGTGACAAGTCAGCAGCGTTGGGCATTCATACACATATAAAAAACACATAAAACAAATTCATGAGTTTTAACTGATTGCATTAGATGACCCATTCCCTGAGTCACTGTTGTACATTGTAGCATTTAAAGAAGACCAGATTATGGATTGTATAACCTCCAAGGAAAGGTAATTGAGTGTCAGTTGCAGAGGCTGTCATGCCTGAGTGATCGTTCTCCATATTTGAAGCCTCGTATCTGTCCGTAAGCCAGCTAGGGCTAATCTCCAGCGACAGAGGCTGTTACTGTCACTTAAGGTGATGTCAGTCGCTTGGACAGTTTCGCAAGCTTCTGTGCATAAGCTTCTTGACGTTAATGTTTTCCTCAGCTTTCAGGGACAACACATTTTCATATGATAATTAGGAAGATGAAAAATAGTAAACAGTAATAAGGTAACTGGAGGTAATTATTTTTTAAAAATTAGCTACAATGCCCTTTTTGCCTAAATGTATTTACTTCAAATCTCAATGAATCTCAAACTAAATCCCAATTTAGTTTTTATCACATAAGGCTTTTCCTAATATAACCCAATTAGCTAAATTATTATACTTTTGTGCATCAGACAGTATTTCCATATGAGCGGAGCTTATTTCTTACAACTTTCAGAATCTTTCGAAATCAACAGATAAAAATGACTCACTATACAAACATGCTACGGTGGAATAACAGAACTCCCTGGAAAGCAGTTTGCAACGCGGCTGACCGTTCAACCACCTGTGTGACGGAGCACGCTGGGAAAGTCTGCATGTTAAATACCGTGTCATTTTTTTATGAGTAAGGAGGACATATCACGCCTTCACGCAGGAGAATATGCTCTGTTCGACTCATGAAAGATTCATAACTGGCTCATGCAATTCAGGGGGGGTTCATCGGTGTTAGGGAGAGGAGGGGGAGGCTGCGTGGGGGTGGGGGGATGGCAGGAGGATCTGGCAGTAAATCTGTCGCCCCTGAACCCTGCAGGAGCCCGGTGTTATTGGCTGCAGAGAGGTCTGCAGTTCAGTGTCCACTGCAGCACACTGATGCTGCCACTCCGGCGTGTGCACTGGCGCGTGCACTGGCGCGTGCACTGCGACCTCACGCACACACACAGTACCACCGCAGCATGGGTGTGGAGCACAGCCCGCCAGCTGGAATCAGCACATGCTAGTTTTTGAAATGCTAACTGGGAACACACCCCATTGTGACACATTGCCAGTATGTCTCAAACACGGATGCTCTGAAGTGTCGCTTCCTGCAATAGTGGAAGGTCACGCTCTGCAGAGAACGTGTACAGATACTGATTTCATTACTTGTAACAATCTGGGAATGGATGCAAAAAGAAAATAGCAGACTTCCCTGAACCATAATTATAGAACATTCCCTTCTTGTAGAAATGCAAAGTCCTATCATTGGATTATAACAGTAGAATAATATTGATACCTTTTTGCTGATGAAGGTAACATCAAATTTATGATACACCTTAAAGTGCCTGGGCAGGGTTAGTATGGAACTTTGTGCATAACTTTCACTATGTGCCTCTGTAAAGCATGGATTTATAAAAAGACAATTTTATTAATATATTTCTAATACCTAATCCATTTAAATTTTGGATTATTTTAATTTTTTCTTAAACTATGTGCGGTACTGTCAAGACAAACTCTTGACACTCAAACACACTGCAAGAAGTAAGTCAGCATTCCATTCTCTAAGCGAGCCGTTAGTTAGGTGAACCAGACAGCGTTCGGTCCGTTTTCCCTGTGACAGAGCAGCAGTGTCGAGGTGACTGGTGAGGATTTTTACTGAAAGCATCTGCTGGGTTTTGGTGAAGATCTCTGCAAAGCACCCGTTCGTTGCATTGGGGGCATACAAGTCTGAAATGTGTCTGTTGTCTTATCTCTCTTCAGTCCCTGGAGAGCACTCGTCGGATGCTGCAGCTGGTGGAAGAGGTAAGAAACAAGCCTGCAGAGTGAGAATATGCGGCCGCGTTTGCCCTTCAGGGGTTTCACATAAAGCGTATATGACTATCTGTCGTAAACATGAATATCTAGCATACCTTTCCTGCTCATACGCTGTCAGAGAAAAGGGAACAGCCCTGGTACAGTTTTGTTCCCCAAGGTACAAAAAAATATGAATATACCCCCAACGGTATGGTCCATTTCTGTACCTTAAAAGGTACCTTTACCTACAGCTAGGGTACAATTGGCAGACCCTTGAGGGTGCAGCCCCAGTGATAATTAATTGTTCCCATCAAGGTGCAGATTGGTACTTTTTTTTCTAACAGTGTACGAGAACTCAGCTTCCCACACTGTACTGCAAACCCTCACTTGCACAGAATACACATTTTACTCTTGACTTTCCAGAAGGCCCTGCTAGCATTTGCTACCTGGTTCACTTTCCCGGTTGCCTATAGCAACGTCAGGCTGGACAGGGGTGACAGGATGCCGAGCCTCCTAGCTTCTCACGGTCACAAGCATTGCTCACTGTCAGGCATCATGAAAGGAGGCGATCCTGTTAGACTGAGGTGTTCAGAAGAGCACTGAGCTCTGTACCTGTTACTGTGTAACTCCACTTGGCTGATGCATCACACAGCCACAGATTGGTGTTCCTGATAGGAGATCAGGCAGAATTTATGCACGTGAGTACTGTATAGCTTGATGTTAATTTCCATGGTGGTTCTTGACATTACCATGTATTGCATTTTCAGATGGGACATGAATTTGTCATATGTAGTTTAATAACATTGGGCAGAGGCAGACATTTCAGATACAGAAAGTAAAAATCCAGACCAAGATTTCGTTTCTAGCAGCCAATTGAGTACTCTGTGACTGTGACTCTCTGTGACTGTGACTCTTTATACTCAGTTGGTTGGTTGAAACAAAATCCTGGTCAGGATTTTTACTTTCTGGACCTGAAATCCACCTCTGACATCACGGCGTACCTCAGTATATCATACAAGGACATAAAGCATTGCTTGTGGGCAGAGAAACTCCTAAGCAGATTAAGGACAAGAAGCTGAATATACGGAGATTATACGTGTTATATAATCAGAGTATTCATCTACAGAGATGGACACCATGTTTTTTATAGCATAGATGGATGAGAACATGGAAGCCTGGTCACATGGTATATCAAATGCGATACAAACACCAATTAATTAAGCTAATAGAAACATGTCATGGTGACCGGCTGAATATTAATTAATAAATATGAGTGAAGGCTCATAGTGCTCACTAGTGGCGAGTAAACCTTGTTTTATAAGAACAGATTTTAAATTATTTGTATGTTAGGAAAGTGGGGAGGGAATCATAGTCTCGATAGTGAGTATGGGCAAACTTTTGGGAAACAGTAACTGTCAGCCTTTCTCACATAGTCAGGGCAGAAACCATACAGGAAATCAAGCAGAGGGATCGGCTGGAGCCAGGGCACTTTGGGGGAGGGGGCCACGCAGTGTGAAGGCTGTCTCCTTTATAATGAGCCCCCCAAGACTCTTAAAATCTCAGCTGGAAGGACACTGTGTTTAGAAACAGCTATCATACATGCACCCTGAGATTTCCAAAATACCATCCAACAGGCCTATCTAGATGAATAAAAAGGGATGTGGAGAGAATTCCGACGCATAAATAATCAGAAATAGAAACGGCAGACTCAGCAGGCCACAATGCATGCTACCATACATAGGAAACAAAATATTTTAGTTATGAAAAACCTTTAACACTTTACATAAGAGGGCACGAATAATGTAGTATTGCACTCTTAATGTATTCATTAACCACAAACTAAGTGTTAGTTACGTACTGATCCCATGTTCGTTCATCATTAATCAATCATGATGATTCATATATTTCAAGCATTTACTATATTTGTACTTGTATTTGAGCATTAATTGAGTTACTAAGTTACTTGTGCCCTCTCAAGTAAAGTGTTACCAAACAATAATAATAGTCATTCTGGAGTTAGGCTTCAGTGCTCGATCCCTAAGAAGTTGTTTTCCAGTTTTCATCTATAAGAGGGTGGGTCTTCAGTAGGTGGGTTGGATTTCCATTACAGCATTTCCTGAATTCTTTTTCATTATACAGTAAATCTGACTAAGTCAGAAATGAATGATTTCATTCTAGCTGCAATAAAACTCACCTCATTTATGTGAGATGTGCTGTGCTGAAGCAATCAGGTCAATTATATCTTACACACACAGTCGTGCAAGAAATACATTACCTACTTCTCATAAATATGGCTTTAAACTACCGAACTGGCTAGCGAGGTGTGCGTCTCCCTTCATTAATGTGTCTCCGCGCTGACCCACCTCTAGCGTTTCCGCCACACCGAACTGAAGCTCCTCGCATCCAAACCCCGTTTACCCACCGCATGCTTGTGAAGTCACGATGTAGCACAGCGCTTCATGAATGAGCACCGGCTTATTCTCGCCGTGTTCTCACCCTGCCGTGGATACAGATTTGGTAGCTGCACAGATACAGACCGAGAAACCGATGTGCTGCCTCTTCCAGTTGCGCGAAACAACCTTGAAGCAAATCACAAGTCCCATGGTGCGTCAGGCTGTATTACCAGCAGACGAAAAGCAGATCAGTTGCGTTTGTTATACGCCCTCGTTATTTTATTATTTAGAGGGAGGTGCAACTGCATTACACCATACATTTGTTATAGTCGCAAGTCTGGAAAACTGTGTTTATAAATAGCGAAGTTATATCTGTGTTTATCAAATCAGACGGCTTCCTGCATAGATTTATACGATCACTTACACACTTTACCAAACAGCAGGGCAATTTATGTTCATCAGGGATTAACACAAAATAACAAGTACTCGGCACAATTAAGTCATTTTTTATTTTATAATGTTCCTAAGACACTGTTTTATGGCAGAGCGTGTTGTTCCCATGCTTAATCCTTAACCTTTCTCTGCACTTAGTTGCCTGCATATCTGCTGATCTCATTTCTCTCCTTTCGTTACTTTCCCTGTCGCTGTGCACCTTTCTTTGCCGTGATTCTCCGGGGACAGAGTAAAGATGCTGGTATCAGGACATTGGTTATGCTGGATGAGCAAGGAGGTATGTGTGGACGCCGATGACGGTCCTCTGTCTGTAATGGCACTGCAACCTCATCCCGTATATTTAAAAGACTTACCGAAAACAATCATATCTGTACATGGAGAGAAATCATACAGACAGTAGGACAACAACGAGGTTTCAGGAATGAACACTTTTGCATAATGATATGGGATGACTTTCTTCTCGTAACTCCTTAATGAGGAAGTAAAAAACACATGAGAATCTGATAGTAAAATCCTCCCATATTTTGTATAATATATATGTATGTATTTGAGAATCTTACAAGACTCATTTTCTGTGGGTGTGTGTAGAAACACATTAAGAATTGATATATATCGTCATTTCCATGTACTTAAATCAGTGTGTTTGAAGCACATAAACTGATTAAATTCGATATATTTTGAAGCACATATGATTTGAAGCAGAAATGGTTTCATTTGTAAATGATACTTTGAAGTTAATGATTAAAAGCTAAAAGGCTTCTTCTGCCACAGGTACTACATTCAATCATGACAAATGCCTTTGTTAAGAAACGTTATTGTGTGACTGAGTGACATGTACCCAGTCTTCGCTAAAAGGTATCCATGGACAATGGAGAGGTTTACCAGTTTCGCTTGTTCAATCCTGTGCGTCACCCGCAGGGAGTCAGTTCAGGGCCACGTATCGACGGTGAAACTTAAACGATCAGTTCTGCTGGTAAAGACAAAAGTCACTTTCCTCCCCAGGCTCCATATGAATCCCCCACTATCTTACCCCACCTGGACGCTGTCCTAAAAGGCACGAGAATTCCCACCCCAGCGAATCCGGCCCATGCTGAAAAGGCAGCAGGCAGGATTCTCTGTGAGATTTAACTGCCTTTGTTAATCTGGTGTATACTCACATGCAGGCAACTCGCCTGTACGGTAGACGACCCATCTGCCCACACAAGGTATAACCATCCATATGCTGTCTGGACCACAGAGGTTACAATCCCATTAAGGGACTGCAGGAGTGATTCAGCTAAATTCTCCGGCCCAAATGCCACGTTAGATGCTCCGAAGTAGCAGGGCCGTGTCCACGTGACCGTCATTCAGCAGAGACTAATCCCCAAACCGGATCTAAACGAGACTGAATCAAACACATCAGTGGCATGTGCAGCTTACTAAGTTGTAACATCAGTACTTGTCATATATAATTGTATCTGGGTGCTCATATTTTTCCATGACTGTAGAGGATCCTCCCCATATGGGTCTGGAAGGAAAAAAACGTTTGATTAACATAGACCTCGAATGAAGTGTAGACTGCAGCTTCACGCCGGACGTCTCCATGCCTGCTGTCCTGGGGGCTTAGCAGCCCTCCCCTGGAATAAAGGGGATTACAGGGATGTCAGCTGCATTGCTCTGTTTCTGTGCCAGTCTAAGTCTGGCCTATGGGTGGGAACCTGAAGTAGGGCCAAGATATGGACTTTGGTGAAAATCTGTGTGAACAGCGAGGGGGGGGGGCACAAAATGTGAGCAGGCTTATGAAACTAAATCGTGAGCATTCTCCTTACATTAAACATGAATTTATTCATATAAAATGTTTTTATCTTCTTTAAAGATAAAAAATACATAAAAGGAATATGTTTATAAACACTAGATTACATACTGTAAAGGACTATGTTTTAGTAGAAATACTTTTGTACTTTACTTATATTAATTGGCTGATAATAATCTCTTTTGATGAAACTGGACCATAATGCTTAAACGACACCATATGGGTCAGCTGATGGGCAGCACAGTGACAATTAAAACCCGCAGCACACTTTCCCAGCAGGAACTGGGCGCAGAAATGCTGCTGTGAAGCAGGAGATTGTCCTGGGTATACAGCGGACTGACAGGCCTGAGACAGTGCAGCGTGAAACTGTAGAACCCTGAAGGTACAAGGGAAGTAGAAGGGAAGTAATGAGAGTCTGGATCCAGGGTCGTTACCCCCCAGTGCAGAGGGACGGCTTCTTTCCTCAGCTACCTGCTCCTTCTGTTTCTCTGCATCTCAAAGTCATATTTATCTTCTGAAGGACAGCATCTCCACATACTCGACTGGTGCATCGCTACGCTGCAGCGATCTTATAAGTGCATACTACATCACTGACTTTCAGCTTCCAGTCCTCAACCTGACCCCATCCCCACAGCTTCTACAACCGTACATCAGGAGCCCTCAAAGCTTCCATTAATCGACTAGCCTGGTAAAATTCCCAGAGCTGCCCCCCCCCCCCCCCAATCCCCCCACTAAAGATGGCCATGTACCAAGCGGGAGCACTAGGGGATTGACAAAGACTCGCGGCTGACAGTCGATCACGGCCACGATCCCCGCAAGACGTCAGACTCACCGTCCATGTCCAGGCTTCTCTTTCTTTCATTTTTGAAGCATCCTTACAATGCCATGACATCAAGGCTAACACATTTCTTATTTTTATTATTATTCTTATTATTAACCGATGGATGGTTTGTTTTATTTACTTATTTTCTTACTACCATATAGTAAGGCTATGCTTACCCGAAGCCATACCCGCACATCAGCCTTCTTTAATGCATCCTAGTTGCCCTGCCTAGTGCTCATTAACTGTGTTTTCTGAGATAGAACCAGTAAGATTCATTCCACTGCTGTCATCCCTTTGTCCTGACCAGAACAACTCGATCGTGTTGAAGATGGCATGAACCATATCAATCAAGACATGAAGGAGGCCGAGAAAAATTTAAAAGATTTAGGGAAATGCTGTGGCCTTTTCGTATGTCCTTGTAACAAGTAGGTACTGACCAAGTGCCAGAGATCCTTGCTTATGTGGTCGCGTCCAAACCTTTATTTTTCTTTCTGTCACAGTGAATGTCTGAAGTTTTTTGTCTTCTCTTCTTTGTCTTCTCTTTTCTCCTTTCTTTCTTTTTTTTCTTTCTTTCTCACGTGCATCATTCTGTGGGGGATTGAATGCTTGTGTTTAATCAGAGCAACTGGAGCGCATCGAGGAAGGAATGGACCAAATCAATAAGGACATGAAGGAAGCAGAAAAGAATTTGACCAATCTAGGAAATTTTTGTGGTCTCTGTTCCTGTCCGTGTAACAAGTAGGTGCTGCCTGCCTGCCTGCCTGTCTCCTTGCCTGCCACAGAGATAGCAGTCATAGTCACACTGGGAGGTCGTAGCAAAGGACACCTTAGCCCCCTACCCTGTTCTCCTCCATCCCTCCCTCTCTTTCCTCGAGTTGAGACGACCCTTTACATCAGCTTTTCCCAATCCGACCCTTCGGGAGCCACAGTCAGTCCGTGTTTTTGCTCCCTCTGTTCTCCCAGCCAGACAGTCCACATTTTTGCTTCCTACCGGGAGATGGGAGGGAGCAAAAATGTGGACTGTCAATGGATTCCCCAAGGACCGGATGGGGAAACACTGCACTATGTTCTCGAGGGTGGGGGTTGAGGCACGTCCAGCATGAGGCATGAGAATTCCTTAGCTACGGCTGTAGGTTGTAGCACGGCCCCCGTGGGGACGTACGCGTCTGAATGAGGCATGCTGAAGTGTGACCATCCACGCGGTGTTCCTGCCCCCTCACTCGATCCTGCTCTGCCAGGTCAGTGCTCACAGCCTTATGCTTCATAGTCTGTTTTGAATACAAAGTTTAAAGAATAACTAAAGAGTAAAAAAAAAAAATGCAAGCATCACCTGCTTGATGTAAAAATCACTGAAGCAGGATGACGCCCGGCTGGTGTTTATGTCTGGGGAATGCCTTAAATGGCCCACTCTTTGGCACTTCCTGTTAAAAGTACCCATCTGAATTATGTGCACTGCCCTTACAGTGGCTCAAACCAGCTCGGGGGGGCCGGGACACTGGGATCACATGGCACAGGGCACCTTGGGGAGCTCCAGTGCATCTAGCATGGCCGACCAAGCACATGCCCCATTTCCCAACCACTGCACCTGGGCGCACGGTTCTGGCCCACCTGACTGGGCCGGGCCGCAGGCCCATCCTAATTACAGAACCTGGCCATGTGTCCGCACCATTCAACACGTGTGCGAATTTGATTCAGTCAAACATAGAGTTTTGCCTGTATCGTCAAGGTCAATGTGCTCTTATTGCAGCACTTATTTTTGGCCATTAGATCATTACTCTCCTGAAAGACTATTGAGTGTTATTTCATATCCCTACTCATTCCAGACAGTTAATCTGTTTCTGTTATAGCTGGAGGTAAAAAGGACATATTAAATTACAAAGACGTATCTCCACATCTCTCCATTTAGCCTTTCTTGGTTTTAATTATACCTTTGATTCTAGGTATTAGGTAATTATTCTATCCTTAAATAATAATCAAGGATGATTATAATTTAAAAATACAATGTTTTACTTTTTCACAAAAATATACAAAAAAACACACACACACACAACTGTTTTTCATTTATAATAATTGTACTTTGGTTGGTTTGCAGATTGAGATCTGTTAGCTAAGCTAATTCCCCAAGACAGCATGGTTGACCTTGACTGTACCTCAAATTAATACCAGCTAAATTTCCAACAAGTCATTTCGGTTTATGGGAAGCTTTCATTTTGTATAAGCGCAACCACACATATTGCAGGTAACGATCAACTGATAATGAAATGATGATCAAAATCATGAACTTTTGCAGTCTTGAATCTGCTTAGCAGTAGACATCAAAAATAAATGGAACGTGATAATCTTTTATTCTTATTTTTCCATTCAAAAATAAAAAACATAATTTACTCAGATTACTTTGTGGAATGTGGTATAAATGAGCTCTGATTATGTGTATATGATGATCTTGATAAATAAGTGGTCAGTCTGCTGAATGCCAGGTTGCATGTGCCTTACTGACATGTTAGACTGATAGACGTGCCCTTGAATGCGATGCATGCTATCGGATACAACGACGATATGGATGATGAGGGTGATATTGTGAGATGACAATGATGTAAACGCTGAATACTTTGATGTTTCATTTTCCCAGGGTAAACAATTTAACGGACAATATGATGTAACCTCCTTGTGGTTCTTTATTTATTTGTTGGGTGATTTAATATGTAACCCGGAGGTCATATATCTCATGGCAAAATGGCAGGAAAGGAGTTAGTAAACAGCTAGCTATCCAGATCACCGCCAACGAAAATCTTTGTTACTTCACACAGGTATTACTGATTCTCTTTCCCTGTTAGTCCGGTTATCTTAAACTCTAGTTCACTCAGTTATTCATGAATATACCATGAAAATGACCTCAGACCACCTGTTCTTTGAATTTACTATAGTGCTGTAAGTCTTGCTCTTGAAAAATTAATATTAATCACTGACCAAATTCCAGAGAATCTAAAAGATGGCTGATTTTATTTATGCGATTAACATATTCATTCAAACAGCACTATTATAATACTATAATTAAATTCCTGGTAGGGAAACAAAGAAACTTGTTTAAAAAAAATAAATTCCAACCCTGTTTCATACAACAGCAATCAAGTTTAAGAGGGCTAAGTTGAATAAATTGTGCCTATATTATAAACATATATATCACTTGATATATTTTCTGCTGTACTTAAGAGATATTCTCCCTGCTGTAATGTGAATTATAGATGCTACACTTTGGAAAAAATACAGTAGGAAAGCAAATGACACTCTGTTTCTGAAACTAGACTACAGCAAGGAGGCTTCTCCATTTTTAGGTCAAGCAAGAAGATTCATAATTCATAGTTTAGGATGCTACATAGAGGAAAAGAGAACAGCGGGGATAAAATGGCCCTATGTTAGCCTGAAGCATCTTCATAACTGCTGCACAGCTCAATTAGAAAGAAAACGCAGGGGATGCTTATTACTGTACCTCGGTGAGCGGATCCCTTGTTCCCTGTGCTGTGTTTGAGAAAGACATGACTTATGACTGCTGTTCATGCTTTTACTGTTCGTTTTAGCTTTTGAAAGCGGCAATTTCATTATGTGCTGCCGTGGCGTGGCTCTGCGCCTAGATGCTAACTTGCTCCAAATTAACAAAACGTGCATTATGGGTATGAAGCAGGTATAGTGATGTTTTAACAAGAGCTCACTGAGAATCCTGACTGAATACTGAGCAAAGGTCTACAGCTGAACCCTCAGTTATCACCGAGATCAGGTAGAGGGTGAAAGTTTCTGATGGAAGGTTTAGCAGGACAAAGAGATCAAAGTGGCAGCGCAGAGAGTCCCTCAGTCAGTACATCTATAGACCTAAACATTTTATTGATTAACATTTCTCCATAATTTTTAACCACCAAGATGTTATATTTTAAAATTAATATAACCTAGTAGATAGCTGCAAAGTAAATTGCTCATTAAATGAATGCAGGATAGCTGCCATCGTAGCCTCCTGTGGATTAGCAAAAATAGCAGCATTTCCCTTTCATGCTTCCAAAGACAGATTGCTTACTTTTTGCGCACCCTTGCAACTATGCTCATGCTACATTGCAGTGCTATTTGGGGCATTTTGAAGACCCACAGATGTTGAAAGTGCTGATGTAATATTACTGTAACATACAGAAGCATTGTTAGCGGCCGCGCTAAACGTTGCTGGCATTGCCATGGTTCGGACTTGGCAGACTTAATCAAGCTATGAGCTTGATCACTGCTGTAATATATTAGAAATGCTTCTTGTACAGAGAGCTGCAGTTCTGATCCTGTTTGTTTTGCCTTTTGTTTTTTGCTAATGTCCTGCAGTGTACCCACTGTGTGACAGTCCTGTCACTCTATGTTGTCTGTCTGCCATAGCCTGTCCTCTATGTTTTTATGTCACAATCTAATGGAGAGGAAACTTAGTAGACTTTTGATATTAAATACTTCAGTTTACTTAGATCTGCAAGGTCATCTTTGAAGTGTAGAGGGCTGTGTACTAAATTAGCTTTGCATAAGTTTCTTCTTTGACACAGTTGTTACAAGATAATAAAAAAAAACATAAAAAGACTATAAATTAGACCTTAGGCCTGTGAGGTCAGATGCTTATTTTTTCTTCATCTCCACTCAGATTGAAGGGTGGTGGAGGCAAGGCTTGGGGGAATAACCAGGATGGCGTGGTGGCCAGCCAGCCTGCCCGCGTCGTGGACGAACGCGAACAGATGGCCATCAGCGGAGGCTTCATCCGCAGGTGAGAGGGGTCTTCCTCTGTTGGAACGGTCTCTCATCTTCTCCAGGAATGGCCAAACTGAATATTTAGTTTCAAAATGTAAATACACTGGCAAAGAAACCTACTTGTGATTTTTTTCCTGGAGCAAAGTATTCTGCTGTAAATGTGTCTGGGACCTCTGAGCCCATATCCTTGACCTAGCTGTATCTCCAGAGACACTGTTACAGTGCACCAAGCTACAGTTGAGAATTAACTGAGTCTCCATTGGACCTCACAGTCGATGCATGTCTGTCCCGTTGTCGGCAGGGTAACGGACGATGCCCGAGAATCAGAGATGGATGAGAACTTGGAGCAGGTGGGAGGAATCATCGGCAACCTGCGCCACATGGCCCTGGACATGGGCAATGAGATTGACACTCAAAACCGCCAGATCGACCGGATCATGGAGAAGGTGCTGACCTCGAGTCGTTGTTGCTCACTGATAGGGCACCGCCTCTTCTACTCCTGGGACTCTTAGACTGCGTGGTCAACACTCTAGTTTTTTCCCCAGAACATGTTAGGATGTCTCAAGCCTCTTTAACTTCTTAGGTCGTCTGTGTGTTACACATGGTCCACTTTTTTAGAAATGCTTTGCCTTCAAAATACTTGGAAAACGGCATTTCTCTTTAGGCACTGCAGAAATATAGACAGCATAATGGATAGCATTGCGGCTTGACCTCTTTATGGCTATGGGTACATTTTCAGTCCTGGTTCTGTTTCGTGGGGTTTGGATCTTCTCGTCATTTTTAAGAGGTTTTCCTCCCATCTTCCAAAAGTGAGCAATTTTAGTAAATTGATATTTCTCGTAATGTATGGTAAAGTTTTTCGTAATGTATGGTCTGGCATCCAATCCAGGGTGAATCTTCTGCATCCTGGGATAGGTTCAGCATGCTCGTAGGAGTTTTGCTTACACAAAAATGTTCTGAAGGCATAATGAAAACTGATTCAGAGAGATAACCAATCAGATTGTAGAGGAGATGGCTCTAAGCAACTAGAGAAGGCGGGACCAACCAATCGGATGTCTTGGTCCCACCTCATCTACTTGCTTAGAGCCATCTGGTCTACAGTCTGATTGGTTATCTCTCTGAAACAATCATTTTTCGTTCCACCCTCAGAACATTTTTGTGTAAGTAACACTCCCCAAAGCGTTCAGCCCTCCATTGAACAAGTGATTATGGAAAATGGGTGATACGCATATTCCTGGTAGCCATGTACAGTATCCCTTAATACATTCTGTCTTCTCCTCCCCCCAGGCTGATTCCAACAAAACCAGGATTGATGAAGCCAACCAGCGGGCCACAAAGATGCTGGGCAGTGGCTAGACTGCAGCATCGCGTGCTTTCCCCCCCCCCGCGCTGCTCTCCCAGCGGCGTCGATATGCTTTTATCATGGTATTTACCTAATAGGTTTGCACACATGCACATATCAACCCCCTCCCCCATTGTAAATGTCGTTCTGTGTCGTCTGTCTGCTTCTCAAATGATGGTCCTTGTAAACTATTTCTTTCGCTCCTTTTTCCTTTCCAAAGGTTGTATATAGTGCTGATTTGATGGCTCCTGCTCTCCTGTGATGTTTCTGTTCTCTTTTTTATATATATATTATAAATATATATATATACAGTATACCTTTGCTGGATGACAACTATTGTAGGAATGCTATACAAACTGTTTTTCCTTCTCGGTATTTCAGTATCGTCTTAGTACTACTGTGTCAGTCCATTAAGCTACTGCCATGCTCCTTATTTTGATGTTGTAACGATAAACGAAGAAGAGGAAGAAAAATATTGAAAATTATCCTAATTGAAAAAGCAGCTACAGAACAACAGCCGGCCTCAGTCTCTCTCCTTCATTCACCATTCTGAGTTCATGCTTAGACAATGTGCAACTAGGCGAAACATAGCTGTAATAGACATTGCACTTCGAGTGATGTGATTTGTCCGTTATGCATGACCAATGATAGATAATAGAATCTTATAAATAAAACCCGTTATAAAAGAAGGTCCAACATGGCAAGAGCAAACTGACAGCATGCTTAGATATAAGAACACAGTCCGGATGAGTCATATTCCTTAAGGTCTGCAATAGTGCCACTATTCCTGTCAATATACATTTACAGACTGTGACCATCATTGTAAAATAATACTCAAATGATCTATGGTGAATAAATATATGAAAAAGACAAGGCTGTAGCACAAAAATCTGTTTTTTAAATGAATGTGCAGTTCATTTAATATGTTGAATAAATGCTGAAAGGCGGGACTGGTTTTCTGCTGTATTATAAGGTCTGAATGCTCTTTATGATGAAAAAAAATGCAATATAAGTCAAAAGGCGCATATTTCTGAGAGACGACACTTTTTTAAAAGACTGTATCTTGTTAGTTTATTCTCCCCATGTGGTTTTGTTACTTGGTTAAACAAAAAAAAAAGAAAAGATTCTGAACAAAAAACTGCTAACTCAAGTTTTCTGTTGCTTCTGTACTGAGAGCTATGCACACCAAAATCGCTGAAATGTTGAGTAGTTAGAATTCAGAAGATGAATACCTACCATAATGGAATGATTACCTAGATTCAACTATGAGATCAATGTCCTTGACGCATGGAATAGTAATTCTCCTTCTGTTTCCTGTCAGTTTGTGAAGTGGTTGACATTTTGTAGCTAGTTGAGATGATTAAAATTAATAAACCTGCTCGGCGTGCGGAATCGTTCTTTTCCTTGACGTTGCGTGAGAATTCTCCGCCAGAAAAAATCTCCTCTACCTGATTCATGAAAGGGAAGGTGGCTAGCAAGCTCACCGCCTCTCTGGTAAACAAACATAATCACATAATCTAACCGCTAACTTAGAATTAAGGATGGATTCAACACTTTAGCCATGGGTAGGCTGTAAGCTGTTTGTTCCGTATGGGTCCAGCTGTTTATGACTACATTGAAACAGCTTTATATAACCAAGGATATACAGCGAATTCCAGAATCATTGGCTTCCCTCATGAAGATGAGTTAAACATTAATGTCTAAGATGATCCAGAAATGCAACATGTGATATTTTGAGCGTAAACAATAGTGCATGTTTTATTTTAGTTTTTTCAAAGACCATTTTTAATGGTACCATTTTAATGGAAAATGTAAGTTTCACAAATATTGGCAACCACATGCTTAATATTTAGTGAACTCTCCCCTGGCAAGGATATCAGCACTAAGACTTTTTCTGTAACTTTTAACTAGGCTGGATCTTGGACCATACAGTATAAACATTAGCTCCTTAATATTCTTGGGTTTACACTCATGGGTGACCCTCTTCAACTCACCCCAAAGGGTCTCAATGGGAAAATTCAAATCTGGAGGCTAAGATGGCCATTGGAAAACCTTGATTTTGTGTTCTGCAACCATTTCTATGTTGATTACATGTATACTTGGCATCATTTGGGATCATCTGTTGAAGGACCCATCCACAGCCATAGTTCAGCTCTGTCGGTGGCAGGTAGGTTTTTGACTAAATGTCCTTATATTTCCTGGAAATCATGCGGTTGATCTTCACAAGAGGCCCTGGGCCACTTGCAACACAACAGCCCCAAAGTATCAGTAACCCTCCAGCATATGTGACGGTGGGAACCAGGCGCTTTTCCTTGTATGCGGTCCCCTCTGTTACATGTGAATGGTGTGCATAACCAAAAAAGTTCAATTCCTGTCTCTTCTGACCACAACACATGACTCCAGTTGCATTTCCACTTCTCCACTAAGAAATGGCGTCCTTTGAGAAACTCTTCCTAAAAACATCTCATAATGCAGGTGATGTCTGATAGATGATTTTGAAATATTAAAGCCCCTAGGTTCAAGCAAATTTTCAACCATTCCATTCCTTGTGATGTTTTTAATTGTAATTGCACTGATTGTGCTCAGTAGTATTTTCAACAATTTCTCAACCTTTCTATGTCTGTTACCCAATTTGTAATGGTTAACAACCTTCAATCTCATTTCAGTCTTGGTCCCACATTTGCTCCCTGTATGTGCCTGTCTTCCTTCCTCTTTAAAAGCAAGCAGCTGAATTGACTTGGTCTCTCTAATTGCCCAAAGTGCTGGGGGTTCCCTGTGATGTCATCCAAGGTATTCCCCTGCCTTCTGCCCTGTGCTTTCTGCAATGTATGCCAACCATCTCCACCCCCATGACCTTGTACTGAGTAACTGGTTAGCGGATGGATGGCTTCCTAGTCTTTTGAATTAACAAGGATATGCAGCAATCTAAAATGAAATTTTATGATGTCATGTACAATACAGATATCTAGACAGCTAAGCTTTGCAAGTATAGCAGCTAATTTGAACTCCATGGCAGCAATGTAATCAAAATAACACTCCACGAAGTTACATGTCACTGTTAAATGATAAATTAGCCAATTCTTCCAGAGTCTCATCAAGAGTCTCCAAAATTCTTTATAGAACATCAGAGATGTTTTTGGATGAAAGTTATATTTTCCTAGTTATCCACTTAACACCTGCAGAAAAGATTTTATATGGCTGATTTTGATAATCAAAAATCCCACACAAGCTCAGATAGAAACCGTATGTCTATTACAAGCAATACTGTGTCATATGGGCAGGGACAATTAAGGTCATGAGTCCATTAGGCATGTCTGCATCCTTTGTTCACGCTCCTGTCTGATGACTCATACACTGCTTGCGACTGTTGTCACAGAAAGCTCCACGTGTCACCGTCGAAACTGCAGTGCCACTGCGTGTCCCGTACTAATGACGATAATGCTGTGATGCCCATGTAAGAAAATGATTTGCTTGTGAAATGTTTGCACCAAAATACTTGGTCTATACTTCTGACCTCCAAACTGTGAACTGAAAGAAACTAAATGCTGCAAGGATTTAAAAAAGATGAAGAAGGTTATGTTGAATACAGAGTTTATATTTGTTTGTGATTGTATGTTTGGGTGTATTGATCTGCGCCTCTGCCTATCTCAGTTTTTATTCCAATGCTTTTCTGGTGATGAGCATGAGGAAAGTTAGCTTCATTAATTAATTTTCTTCTTTCTATCTGCTTTCCAAAATTAACAAAAGCTCCACTCCCTCTGTGACTTGTCCTGATGGCATTGGTAATTAATTCTACATGAGTTTTGTTGCACTGAAACAGGAATGTAACTGCTTCCCAGACATGCATCGTTAATTTCACGTTTTTTTTCCTGCCACAGAGATCTTCAATTGATAATCACCACTTGGGAACTCAGATAATAATGAATGTAAATCTAAATGCAACCTTTTTATTATTTTTACAAATGCTTATCCAAACCACAGCCTTGGGAAGCTTGGAGCCCATATCCCAGGAGGCAGAAGATGCATCCTGGATGGTGTCTATCACTCTGCCCATTTAAATGGCAGTTATTGTGATACAAAGGCGTGGTGTGGTGGTACAAGGGTTAGCAATATCACCCAAAACCACTAGGAGTGGGGTTTGAGTCCCTGTCCCCACTCTGTGTGTGTGGAGTTTGCATGTTCTCTTTGTGTCACCGTGAGGTTTCCTCTCACAGACTAATAACATGCTACAGTTAAGTGGAAATTCCAAATTGCCCATAGGTGCAAATGGTGAACAGCATTCACAATATTGTTATCTATTACTTTTAATCTTATTTGTCTTCAGCCTGATTTTTGGCTCCTTCCTATTCCCGACATGTGTGCTTGTGTGTAGCTTTTGGATACGTGCAGTTGTTCACCATTTTCTCATTGCTTGGTCATTGTTCAGCCCCATCAATTAACATCGAATTTTGGAATCGATGGCCTGGCGCTGCCACGTCAAGCAAATGCCAGATGATGAGAAATTGACTCTCACTCATTCCCCCCCCCACATTTTTTCCTATCCATCCATCCTCCCATTTACTTTCATTCATTATTCAGTGGCTTCTCACTTGATCACTGTCCATTTAACAGCCATGACAGTCAAACTGAGACCATGCGTCCCAACATACACTGAAAGCTGAATTGGCCTGCAGTCATTCTTCTGTCATTTTTTTCTTTACTTGTTCCTCCCTTTTTACTTCCATTCATTTTTTTTCAGAGGATTCCCACTCAGTCACTATAAATGCCACAGCCAGTGCACCGCATAAGCTACCATGGCAACACTCTAGCAACCGCTTTAACTGCCTTAGCAACACCTTAGGAAACACCTAGCAACACCTTAGCAACCACCTTGAGTAGCATAGCGATACAACAGCATCCATCACAGATATCTTAGCAACCACCTAGCAGCCACACAGCAACCCCTCCATGGCAACACCCTAGCAACCACCTTAGTGTTTTGGTTTGTATTTTCTGCGGATTGAATGAAGTAGAAAACAGGCATCCCCTTCTTTGCAAACACTCACTTATTATATATTTGCATTATTTTAGGTTGCATGTGTGTTGCATGTATGATGCTATTTTTTCAGTCTGGAAATGCTCAGATATTATTCTCATAAAAATAAAAGGTGATTGCTTCTTTGCTTTAAACCATTGCAACTTACAAAAGGTTTCATAGGAATGTTCTGCTTTCAGATAGTGGGAGAAACCTGTAGTTAGTTGTGGGACACCCTATCAAACAATTTTTTAATATACATATAATAAATACCTCAATTTGAAGCAATCACACTCATATTTAAGACATGCACTTCTTTTAGAAATATTTAGGGTTTTAAAATGTTTAAAATTGCAAAGCAAAAATATATCAACAGGTGAAGGCCACAAAGAAATATATTAATATTCTCCCTACATTTTGAGGGAGGTTTTGCGTGTGGCTCAGCAGGCTAGCCTGTGATCAGAAGGTCACCAGTTCAAATCCCCTGGTCGACAGAGTGATTTCACCATTTGGCCTATAAGCAAGGTCCTTGACCCTCAATTGCTCAGGGACTGTCTGACTCTGCTATCTCAAAAAAAGTATGTTGCTTTGGAGAAAGGCGTCTTATAAATAATAAAAAAAAAATCAAACAAAGCCTAATGGTAAACAGAATATGAGAAAAGATGCGTAATATATATTTATATTTTTATTCAGGTATGTATGTTTGTTGAATTCCTTTTCCAGTTGCCAGCCATCTGATTCACCCAGATTAATATCAGACTAAAATCAGGTGTTATTCCTTAAGTTCCACAAGTGCCGTGCGAAATAAATGAAACGGCATAGAGGGCATCCTCTCCATTGCCCTTCAGTCTGATTAGCAGAAGGCTTCCTCTAGCCCTGCTGCAGTCACACTCGACCACCTTCACAGAATATCTGCTGTCCACCTCCAGGAACCGAAATGCAAATTGGGAATCAGCATTTTTCACAGATGTGGAAGCAGAGAAATACCAGATAACCCGTGTAAACTCGGCCGGTTTGCCTCTAACAATTATTTCTTCTAGCACCACTACAGACACCAACTGCACTCAGATAAGATAAAATAAGATAAGATGTCAAAAACACTTCATTGTCATTGAATTACTGAGAACATTAAAAAATACAATTATGATTTTACAAACCAAAGACAGGCAAAGAACAGTATGGTGTACTAGTCACAAACAACAACAAATAACATAAACAATCACAGACGAATAAGGCACAATAGCAATATATTAAGCAGCAATGCGAATTAAAAAAATAATGATTGGAGGAAGGGTTAGGCAGCATTTAGCAGTTTAACAGCACTGAGGAAGGCAATTAACTTATGACACCTTCTAAGGCTAGCATCTTGAAGAGGTGGTGCGCAGGGTGGGACGGGGTGGGACAGGGTGGGACAGATCTCTAACAGTGCTGAGCACCTTTTACTGTACATCCAGTACAGAGAGAGCTCCTTAACTGCTGGCAGTTGCGTACTGATGATGTTTCAGGTCACCCTAGCGACCGTGCTGAAAGGCAGTGTGTCAGTGCTCTTTAATATGCATTAGTAAAAGTTAAGAAGAAGGCCCTGAGGCAGCGTCGCTCTCTTTAGCCTCTGCGGCTAATAGCGCCATTGGTGTGCCTGCCCAGTGGCAGAGGAGTGCGCAGCACGAGAGTGCTCCACATACTTACTGGCACCTATGATGCTTTCATTTGCTAGAAATTTCCCAGACGAGTTGGTATCAGTGTATGAACATATGCTTCCAATCCTTTAACCTAATGGGATCCTGCTCACCACCAATCTACACGCGGGGGGGGGGGGGGGGGGGGGGGGGGGGGGGGGGGGGGGGGGGGGGGGGGGGGGGGGGGGGGGGGGGGGGGG
>JAODUD010000039.1:9491068-9502372 GCA_026784285.1 Stomatorhinus walkeri | reverse complement strand
GGTGGCTCAGGCATCTGGTCAGAATGCCCCCTGGGCGCCTCCCTGGTGAGGTGTTCCGGGCATGTCCCACTGGGAGGAGGCCCCGAGGAAGACCCAGGACATGCTGAAGAGACTGTCTTCCGGCTGGCCTGGGAACGCCTCGGGATCCCCCCAGAGGAGCTGGATGAAGTGGCCTTGGAGTGGGAAGTCTGGGTTCCCCTGCCTAGACTACTGCCCCCGCGACCCCGACCTCGGATGAGCGGTAGATGATGGATGGATGGATGAAAGTGGTGAAAATCCTGAAAATGAGAGAAATCGTCAATCTGTAGTCGGAAAGCAGGCTTTCCAGCCCTCAGCCCTCCACGATGGGCGTGTCATACATGTCAGAAATCAGTGCTCTTAGCACTAAATTTAGAAGCGGAACATAGAGCATCTGCTTGGCCTGCATGCAGCCAGCGATGCTCAGCAGGTCAGCCTGCCCTGTCGCTGCAGCCATGGTCTGGCTCGAGGTTTCAGGACTCACAGCTTGGGCTCGGCGGATCAGATGTTCAGTGTGTGCACAGGCCTGGAGGACAGACAAAGAGCACATGGAGGCTGCCTGACCTTTATTATAAAATGATAGGAGGGTAAGAATGATGACAGTCATGCAGAAACGCATACATATGTGTAATATGTGTACATATTACTTTGAGGTAAGACAGATTAAACTAGGTGTGGATAAACTAGACTGAAATAGTAGATGTTCATTAAAGATTTTAATACTTACGTAGAGGAAGCATCCCATATATTGGCAGGGAAAAAATTTGAAAGACAGGGAGACTTACAATTGAAGGCTTTACTACAAAAACTTTATTCTCATTCTAGCAATTATCCATCTAGGCACTGTTATTCAACTCAGGTAAACCAGGACCTGACATTTCAGTGCTTTATTGGCACTTAGAAGTATTTTGAAATCCAGAGAAAAGGCACAAAGTAAGGCACCGTGTTGTGTGTCATGTTAATGAACTGCCAGCTTACAGATCTTGCTTAATAAGACGAGATACGCTTTATCGAAATAGGAAGAACTCTTTCATTTTTACTTGAGTGATTTGCATTTACTGTGCAACAGAATATGTGTGATTAAACCGTTTAATCTGATCTGGAATAAACACTAATGAATAAACATGATTTTTGCACAATAAACAGTAAGAAAGTCCCTTAATCTTAAATTACACACTATAGGAAAAATTACCTTGGGAGGAAAAAGAAGATTCAGCCTCAAGCCAAAAAGCCAAAATGCATTTTATCTGTTTTTATAACTGTTTATTTGAGTGTTCTGCAGTCGGGGAATTCATTACTGTGGGTCAGTACCTAAGCAGTCATGGATTCCAGTCTTGCATCATACATCTGCTTGTAAATGATGCAATTTCTTTTTCCAGCTGTGTTTAAAGCTCATGATTATAATGATCACTTGACTGAGGATTTTTTTCTTTGTTTTATACAATCAGTGCACCTAAGTCTCATTCTGCTTTACAATTTGGTTCATCAGCAAAGTTTATTGTTTCCTTTTGGGCCTCAGACATGGTTTATGTGGATGTCTACAGGGTGGTTATTGTCTACAGGGTAACTCTTTATTGTTTTCTGGACAAATATCTGTGAGCTGTTCCTCACAGGACATCGCTGTGCATTTGTGTTGTCGAGTAATGGTTTTCACATTGCGTGAAATATGTAGGACATACTTTGTGGGGTTCTGCAAAATTCCTGGAGGTCAGTTGTAGAAAGCCCACTGATAAAGTTCCATTAAAAGCATACTGCAAGAAAACTATATTTGGTTCAAATCAAACTCTGAAAAGTATATACAGATATTTAAATATAGATAAAACACGTCTTGTGAGATAGCTATTATCTTATGGCACTTCCAATCATTCAAGTAAATATGCTGTTAGACAAGTCAGTAATTATGTGTGTATCTGTTCATTCATCCATCATCCATCATCCATCCATCCATGTGCTTACAAGATTACATCTTATTTAGCAGTTGCGAATCTTGTTAATTATTGCCCATAATTAAGGTGTCAATAAATTTCATACCACAGGTTCCATTACCTGTGAAATCTGAAATTGGTTTATTCACTTAACACTGAACATTCTCAATGCACATCAATAGAGTCTAGAACCCCAAAGTCTCCCATAAGTGTTGAGTTGAGTTGCCATCTCGTGGCTGGGACGTGCAGCTGTGACACAGGGCTTACATCTCATTCTCATTCCCAGCAAACCATCCAGATATTGCCATTTTGGAAGATTTCACTCCCATTTGCGATAGAAATGCACATATTCCCCAAGAGAGGGTCCAGTCTGGCTGGTGACACAGGCCTTAGAATTCGGAATCCATGTAAATCTGCCCCTGCAGGCCTCCTATGGAGCGAGCACCACTGCAGCCATCTGCTTGCTGAGAAGGATGACTCATCTGCCTCCATGGTTATTCCTCACAGCACGTCCAGAACTCCTTCTTTGGGTCATAATATGAGCCAGTATCTTCTTTATCCAAGAATTGGAAAATGACTAATTGACAATACGTACAGAGAATTTCCACATTATTCAAAAGATTATTTGTAATGTAAATTTAACGTAATAATATTTCTTCATCTTGTTTATATGGAAATGCAGGAATATTATGCTAGGTATGACCAGATGTTTTCTGGGGTAGTTCCTGCTTGGCGTGTTTCCACCAGTAAAGGTGATTTGAAGATCAATAGGTAACCAGTTTTTGGCTAATGAGACATCTCTTATTTGAGTGACATATTCTGCCGGACAGCAGGATTGCTGTATATGCAGGACGAGTAGGAAAAATACAGGAACGATGCCAAGCAAAGTATCCATGCTCTCTCCAACCTGCCTTTCAGTTAATGTAGGTCACATCAGCATACTTGTGGACAATGAGCACGTTTTTCCAAGTTTTTTTCCACAACATGTGAAGAACTGTGGGAAAATGTAGTTACTTTACATGTCTTTTTTAGACTGTGGCACTTTGATTTTTTATATGCTGGTGGTTCATGTGGGACTCATTTAGCACAGGCTGATGTAATTTATAATTGTCTTCCTAGCGTCAGTGCTGGAGCCGCACTAATTAAACTGTTGCATGCAGATGTGCAAAGAGCAGATTTGAACGACAGCGACTGCATTTTCAGAAACTTCCATTTCTCATATAGACAAATATGCACACATCTTGTCATCATTTCAGTTCACACCAATCCGTTATCATTTATAGTATGTCACATCCAATGATGGGATACTGCAGATGGAATGAGCCTCTCTGAAAGAGTGCTGTAAATATAAATTAACTAAATCAATAAGCATTTGCCCCTCAAAATGTCCCTCTTTTAACAACACGTGAGGTTAATTCGATGCACCACTAAATGACAGCCATCAAGCTGAAGAACCTCAATGTCCAACAGCGGCATAATGCTTTGGGGAATTCTTACCACACTACAAAAAGCCTGGATGATGTCTTCTTGTAGTCCAGGTAATTCTGTTTATATATATGTGTGTGTGAAAAATTGCAATGTAATAAAGCACATAGACATTTGGGCAACAGTTAATGTTACCATATTCTGAACTATTCCACTATCTGGAAGTGAAACATCTGTCCTTTTTTCAATCAAATTTATTCTGCTCTCCGCTCTATCATTCTTTCCCTCAGGCCTTATGGACATCTAAATATATATATATATATATTATTCCCCTGAATGGAAACATTGATTGTTTTACTCTCTGAATGACGCTTTAAGTCGATGCCATAAACGGCTAGGCCCGGGTCAGGTTTATATGGCAGATCTGAACCTTACTGTTTCTGATGAATGGTCTGTGCAGTTTCCTGGACTGCAGGACAGCTTCCACATTCGATTCTAAATTCAAGTCAGGAACAAATTAGAAAGCAGGTATAACATTAAAGAACTGTCAAGAGTCATTTCCTTCCATTTCAATTCAAATCTTTGAATAACTCTCGCAGATTACTAGTCTGGGTCTCATAAAAAGACATAGTTAACTCTCTCCAATCACCTGTTTCTCCATAAAACTAACTTCATAATAAATAAATTGAGTTACTGTACAATTAACAATGAAAATGACAAAAGGATATTATATCAAATCTTTTTTAACAGGCAAAACTCCTTGATGCTATATCATTTGTGCTGTATTGCACATTATTTAATTAAATCCTGTACTGTATGTATGTACATATACACTAAAAGTTACATGACTGATCTTGTGGTCTGCATTTATCTTTTCTTGATGGATGAATATATGCTTTATTTTTATAATACTTTATCCATATGTGAAAATCACATAAGAGGAACAAGTTTTTTGTAATAATCATTTGCACTACGGACACGAGTCAAAAAGAAATGCTGAACTCTAAAGTCAAGCCACAAAACGAAAAGTATGAGGCAGACAATGTGTGTCATCAAAGACTTGTGGTTGGATTTTTCCCCGTAATCCCTCGCTTTGTATGGATATCCATGGCTGCAATGCCACCCCTAAATATGTTTCTTACATTTTATATTTATGGTTCCCAGAGGACATCCAATATACTCACTAAGTCTTTTGGCGGGGTCACTGTAAGATATGGGGGTGGGAGGAATGTTCTCCACGCCGCCCAAAGGCAAGCGTCGAATTCATTAAGTTCTATATCTTCAACTAAAATTGAATTTTACTTAAAAGAGATACTGCTACCTGAAAAATTGACGATGATGCCACTGATTTGGTTAAAGAGCTACCTGACTCCCAGTAGAATTATCAGAAGTAATCACCCGTTAGATTCAATTGGCTACTGTCTGTCTAGCAAACACACACTTCCTCGGCATCGCGATCGGTTGCCTCACAATGCTGTGTAGTTTTTAGACCCACTCCTTGTTTTGACCCTGGCAATAGGACTTTGATGCGGCCAGTCTGAACTTTAATTTCCTTATTCTTCAACCATTCTGTTAATGATTACTATTGACTTATACCTATGATTTGAAAGTTGCTATTATTATTATTATTATTATTATTAATAATAAATGCTTGGTAAATCTGTGAAATGTAATTTTATATTTTATATTTTATATACTTTCACAAAGATACATTAATTAAAAATTACTCATGTTCATAAGTATTTTTATTACTCCTTTTAAACCAGTTCAATTGCTTTATAAATTACACATTTTTATTAAGAGATAATATTGTTTGGTCAGATGAACTTACTGTTCATAATGTAATTGGAGATTATGAACAGTGGAAGATATGGCTTTACAGCAGTAGACATAGACAGGCTTTTACACCCAAGGTGTCAGAAAGATGGGCTGTGTTGCTTGGCAACCAGCAATAAAGAATGGTTCATGTCTATTACCTGACTCAAGATCAAACAAATTTTCTGGAATTTTCCTCCATGTGTGCTTTTCTTCTTCCTTGTTGAGCAATTAAACGAATGAATGTACAAATAAAACACAGATCATTTAACATGACAATTAACTCATACAGAAATCACAGTGTAAACTCTCATAGGAGAGCATTTAAAACTCACATTTTTAATGCCGCTGGCATTAAAAATCTGAATGACTAGATTAGCAAAGACCTACTTTAGGCCACAACAGCTTTAATATTCCATAAGTTACACAATACATTCCCTAAGGATTGATTCACAGCACTCCATAATTTATAAAATGCTTTCAAGTAACACGATCAAAGTCGATGACTCTCATCACTGTCTCTTATCAGAGTTACAGATATTGATTTCTCACATATTCTGACCTCTTATTAGAAAAGTATATGACGTTTGGAGGGTATAACAGAATTTTATAAAAGCTTATAAAAGTTCTTTGACGGTTAACAACTTTCTTCACTTCATACTCAAGATGTTACGTTTTACCATGATCAGTTTGCAGATGATAAAAATAACCACTTTAGTATGAAAGATGTTCCCATCACATCTGCTTAGCTTTGACAATTTACAGAACGGGCAAAAAACATCTGTACAGCTAGTTCTCACTTTCCGAGCTCCAGATTGATGAGTTTATATCTTCACAAGAATTTTCTCGGGCAAAAATAGAACTTTATTATTTTTTTTTAATTGCAAATAAATCAATGTGTGCTGCTATAAAAAAAACTTCTGGATCAAAAATTGACCTGACAAATTTTTCAGATAACTTTACACTGTGAAGTATAACTGTGAATGCCCAATTTGTCTGTGCATGCACACATTTTACAATGGTGCCCAATTTGTGCCACTCTTTCTTGTCATGGCCTAGGTTACTGTGAGTGATCTACAGCTCAGAAAGGGATACAAGAAGAAAAAAAACACCCACTGAAAATAAAAGTGACCAAAATGGACTGTGAACGTTACAATTTTACCAAAGAAAGGTTTTTACGTTTTTTTTTCCCCAGGATTTGTTTTTTGTTTAAATGTATGTACATTTTTTCGTTAAACGTTTGTGTTTCTTTTATTTACTTGGTAAAAATGTAGGATAAAACCATTTGGATGGAAACAAAGTCATAATTTTTCATTTCTACGGGAAAATCCATCCCGCTTTACAAATTCTCAATTAATGAGCGATAATTTGAAACAATAGCTCGTACAGTCAAGAACTACCTGTGTATAGATAATATTTACTCCATAATGTGTGACACGTGGACATATAGTGTGGAGTGCTGTACCCAGCAGCCATAGGAGAACATGCTCTCTGAGAACACGGTGATAGTAGGAAAACACTAGACTGGAAAAAATAACATAGGAATGGGCCTGTTTTGCATATCACATCAAATGGCCATTGATCCCTGTGTGCAAGTCACAAAGCACAGTGTTTCTGCATTACAACAACCTGTTTACCCACATAGACGGGGGCAGGACACAGGAACACACACAACAAGTTGTAGACACAGAATTGATCACTGCTCCACATTGTACACCATATATTGAGCCAGTGCTAAAGGTACCTCATAGTATTACATACTTATTCGTTACACACACGGGTGTTATATTGACCTTTTACAAAAGGGGACACTCTGGCTCAAAATAGGAAGGAGATACTAGTGTACTGTAAATTTAAAAAGTTGTTGGTATGCAGTAATGGCCTCGGGTAGTTAAACAGAACTCACCTGGAGGACGGAGGTCTTCGACTTGTGGGAGGTGAATTGAAAACAAGGGACTCGCTTATCCACTTCAGTCGTATGTTTTAATAACGCTGCTTTTTCTGGAGTTTACAACCAGGCTAGTCTGGCGCTCACTTCGCTGCATTATCTCGCCAAAAGCCTCCAAGTAACCACAGCAAACTCATCATGTTATCTTCATTACTTGCGAGGGTTTCCCCTATTAATTAAACTATACATATAAAAATTAAACATTGATTTCTGTGCTTAAACTAGTTATAAATCAGAGTATAACCACAGCAAAACCCTTTAGAGATGACATATTAGGGAAGAAAAATGATGTGTTCACCAACGAGAAATGCGGCCTGTTTTCCATCAACATGGGTCAAACAGAATCTGCCGCCCCCCCCATGTTGGAAGACGTTTAGAGACAAACCATTGCCGGCAGGGTGTGAATCATGACTTTTTCCAGGAAAATCATCTGTACATCTATCATCCAACTGCTTCTCCACTACAGGGCTGAGTGGAAGGTGGGGGGCGTGCTGAGGGAGTGCTGGAGTCTATCCCAGGAAGCCCAGGACTCAAGATAGGGCAGGGGAAGCTCAGACAGAGTGCCTGTTAACCTGAAATACAGACCTCAAATACAGACTGCAGAACTGCAAAATGTACCGGACTCTGGAGCTACACTGTTATTTCCACATTTGCAAAATTAAAGACCTTGCAAAATACTATCACAATTATCACCACTCACCCCTGCCTCAGTCTGTTATTCCTATTCCTTAATACCCCATTCTAATATATGATGGTTGTTTTACAGATAAATACAGAATCTGTATCTTATCCGTGCACAAATGATCCTGAAAATGTCTGGCAGCCTGGGATACTCACTTGCACAGATTTGTCTGATCATCACACCTCGTCTCATGGGCATCAGTGAAGCCAAATGGCATCTACATTTCCAGAGGTTATGCCACACTTCTGTGAAATGAGGACAAACAGTGCAGTGTGCTGCATTTGATTAATTCTCTTTTGTCTCGCCAAGGTTTCTGTTCATTGTGTTACATCCTCACTGATTTACATAAAGGCCCTTTATAAACTGCAAGACCTGAAAAAAAAAACATTTTAAAACTACTTGAGATCATAAAGCTTTCATCGCTCTGTTTCACAAAGGACTTTACACAATTTGTCCAAACAGCATTCATGGTTGAAAGACAGGGAAATGTGTGTCTGCATATTTTTTAGGAATTTATGATGCACCACTTTTATGAATAGTGCTCTGACAGTTGATGTTTCAACATGGCAAGACCCTTTGGTGACATTTTGACCAAGGCAAAGTTTCATGTGGGATTACAACAGTTTGAAACACAAATCAAGGGCTTGTTCCTATTCCAATAGATATAATCAGTCACAAGCCAGGTTTTGATCCAGACACTTTAGGATTTAATTGAGGATTTAGAAATAATTAACTGAGAGAAAAATTGTACATCTGTTTTGAATCAGCTATTGGTTGTTGAAGTTAAACTGTCCAAAGGCTGTCCACCATCTTCACTGAGGCCTCGCCCTCTTGGCAATGCATTGTAGGCTTACACCTGTGAGATGCCATTCATCCTGAGACAGCCAGAGTGCTTCCTCCATCCCTGCAGAAGATGCCAAAACACTTTACTCTTCCCTCTCAACGTCCCTTTGATGTCGCATGTGTGTTTCTTCTCCTCTTTCATTAATTAAATTGGCTGTGGGTTCCTTGCTGTTTGTTTTCATGGAGCAGTGCGTCGCTCGAACACACCTGTTCACTTTTCATCACTATGCCAACCACAAGGACACCTACCAACGCTTTCTTTTTGCTGCCATTTATTTTGCATACTTACTTTGTGTGGCCCGCATAATTTACTGGCTCAGCAGAACATTTTGCTCCAGGCGGTGTACAATTTTACGCCCTCACAAAGCTGAATTTTTAAGCAATTCAAAGATCCTGCGTTCAACGGTCTAAGTTCAGTTCCGCAGCAGCTGTCGTACCCACCTTTAGCTCAGACTTGTGGGAAATACAATCAACCTGACAAACAAGAAAACATCTGAAGCTATTTCTCCCCCTCACCCTTGCAGCAGCAGTACCAGATGAAAGTAACCATTGCCCTCTCTTGTTCCTCCGCCATAAGCTCTTTTGTTTAATTTCTAATGCCTCGGATTAGTCTGACCCATCAAATATTAAAACCAGCAAACACAAATCCTAATTAGTTAAGCATGCACGGAGATCCAAAATAAGTCTATGAAGCAAGGGTTGCAGACTAGACCCCTAGCTGGAGATATAGCGCTTCAATCGGTTGTGGTGATTCTGTGATGAACAAGAGCAAGAGCTGTGGCGATATGATTGGTTCATATATGAGAGAGAGAGAGAGAGAGAGAGAGCGTAAGAGAGTAGCTTCACCTCCAGGATCCAGAGTGTCCCTGGAGCAGGTGGGCTTTAGGGGTTAAATCTAGGACATAGCGTTGACATTATTGCACTGACACCTATCCAGACATTGGTACAGATACTTACTCCGCGAAGTTAATGCATGTAGTTTACAAATCCGATAAATGTCACAAGTTTCTGGTCTCCAGATTGGCGCTGGGCTATCCATTTTGACCAGTTAGAGGATGGTGACAAAACCAGCTTGATTTAGTCACGGTTTCAGTCCTGCTAGTAAGCAAGGCCATGTCAGCGTGGTTACGGCTTAGATAATTTACAATGGAAAACCATCAGTTAGGGGTACGGCCCAAATGAAACTTGGTTCACGGCAGCAGTGGAAAAGCGCCATAATTGTGGGCTGTACAGAAATGGCTTTCTGTGATGGGGGTGGAATAAATAATCTGACTGACCTCAACCCAAATCAAACCCTCTGATGCCTTCAGAACATAATATCAATGCACAGCTAAATTAGTCTGGGCAAGAGGTACGCACTACAGACTGGTGCTGGGCGACCCAAGGCATCTAGACAGAAGGTATGTTTCCTCTTGATAAGTAGCCTTAGGGTTAGAATGCTTATGAATGATGTAATTAAATTTACATTTTATCACATTGTTACTCTAGCACACTCTAATTGTTTTCATATGTAATGAAAGAATGACTAAGACATATGATACCATTTATTATGAAGATGGAAACCTAACGATAACACTGTATGGTCAAAAGAATTCGTGCACTTCCCTAATTATAGTGAGCTGACTAATGAATCTTCATCAATTGCAGACACACGTGTATAGTTAAAGAAACAGTCATGCCATTCCTACCTGTGAACACTGGCAGTGAAATGAAGAGCTCAGTGGCTATCGATGTCGTGCCAACACTGGATGCCACCTGTCCAGCAAGTAATGAAGCATACGACTGCCGTACTCTGAACTGGCAGTTTACCATTGTAAAGTATGCAAGCTGTACTGGAGCCATAGCCAAGCCCTAACTGCTCTGACATGGTCCTTCTTACTAACAGGGCCGAAAGAGTGACCAAATCGAGTCGGTAGCATCACCAACACCCGATTGGTTGAAAAAGTATATATTTGGTACTTGCATAACACAGCAATTCTCACAGATGTGCTAGCATAAATTAGCACACAGAAAAAAAATAATAATTACAATCATAATGGCAAATCATCCAAACCCAGGAATGCCAGTGGAAAACCAAAACGAGCTGGAAGCATGCTGGAACTAGTTTCTCTTTGCGGTATGGCTCAGGTACGGGTCGGTTCCTGTACACCACTGGAAAAATGTCAGTAGTTCATCAACATTCCGCCCTGCTAGAGGCCCCCCTGGTCAACTGTTAGTGAAGTGATTGTGAAGCAGAATTGTCTCGGAATGGGGTGCATCTCACGGGGTTGGAGAACTGACTCATACACTTCGGCTTTGACCTTGACCACAGTTTACACCTTTGCTTTCAGTAAGTAAGCTCACTTTTTTTTTCCATTCATGTTAACATGCCCGGGGGGGGGTTGGGTAGCCGTTTGACCTTGGACCACCAGAGGTTTTTTTTTTTGGTTCCTCTCCTCTGTTGTCATCTGGTATTCATTAATTTCTTTGTCTTTCCTTTTCCTTATTTCTGAATTATTCTGTATGAATGATGCAGAAATATATATTACAACACATACATGTATAGCAACTTTGAGTGACACAGAAAAGTGCTATATAAAAAAATTAATCGAATGTAGACTATCTACATTCATAGTATCTGAGTGGAAGGCATTTAACACCACCTGCTC